>CM028701.1:49470006-49585012 GCA_016771965.1 Brassica carinata | reverse complement strand
ACCAAATTCCGGTTTGCTATGATAAAATTACGAAATAAAAAGAGAGCTCCGTTGCCGGGACTCGAACCCGGGTCTCTCGGGTGAGAGCCGAGTATCCTGACCAGCTAGACTACAACGGATTTTGTTTATTCTACCATATAACTATCTCAACAAATTGCCTATAGACTAACATCTACTGCTCACAGTAGTTGCTTCAAGTGAAAGGAAAGAGAAGATATTTGTGGTTAATAGTGACCACTGACTACACAGAATAAGGAACTATGATTCGTTTAACGATGAATCAAACTTTTGAATAAGAAGAATCTCTACAGACTAAACAAAAAGAAGTTGAATGTATGATTTGAGTCTTCTTCTACTAGCTAGCTTAGCTGATCATGTCAATGGCACCGGGTAAAACCTGAAACTTTCTAGGTAGGAATCCAAGATGTTCTCCATCTGACTGAACATAGATGCTTCCACTCTCTGATATCTCCTCAACTTCTATACTTTGTACACTACAAGAATAAAAGGGTGTGAGTTTTCGTGCTTAGGACATTTACAGAACAAAATGTTGAGGAGACGGAAGAACAAATCTGACCTTCTTGAGCTCACATTGTTAACTGAGAGATGCGTCCCATTGTATAGCTTATGAAGTTTCAGTATGAAGTCGTACCATTTGAAGTCTTGAAGTACCACAACCTGCAGAAACATGTATGAAAGATCAAAACTATTCACATTGAGATTTAAATAATCAATGAATCGTAGCAGGCACCTCAAGATTTCCATTTCGCCAATAAGTTATCATCAAAGGATGTCACCAGAGCACTCAACATATACATAAGAACTAGAGGGAAAACTGAATTTGAATGAAAATGGTGGAGTGCTAACCGAAGAGATCAGACCGGTTTTCCCACTGTTGAGGAGTACTCCAGCGCCATAACCAAGTGCATAACAGTAGGTGGCATCAAAATTTGTAGGCAAACCGCATCGTCCTTCATACCTGTATAGTCATGTCCATGAAAACAATAAGCAATGTATTATGCAGCTATATATAACAATTTGGTTGCTTCACTCAAGGAACAAAGTATGAGAAAGTACCCGAAGAAATGAGACTGCCCCATGAATTGTCCCTTGTATGAACCAGCTTGCTTTCTTTTCTCCAATTCAGTTTCAACCATTTGAATAAGCATCTTCTCAGGCTCAATTTTGGCCACCTGTGAAAATGAAGAACATAATATAGTTAATAATTCATGAGAGACGAAGGTAACTGCATCTTGCTGGGAATTTAGTATGAGGAGACAAAACTATGATCAAAGTACCTGGACATTTCCGTGTGGGTCTCTCTCGAGCATCAACTGTTCCTGAATCGCTTCAGGCAGAAGATCAAACAGCTTCAGGGATTGTTCGGTGAGCTTCTTCTTCCACAGTCCACTTTCATCAACAACCTCATTTGCCAGAATTTCATTTATCTCTGCGATCAGCTCCTGGACCAGAGAAGTACAATATGAATAGTGATCATCAGCTAAATAATACTAACCATATTAATTGTCTTGAAAATGGTTAATTCTGTGTTATGTGGCAAAAACATACCTCAGGAATAAAGTCGATCAGACCTTCTGGAATCAGTATAACATCGTAGTTGTAACCAAGTTCAGCACGCTTGCAGATAACATCTACCATGTAATCTGTGACATTCTTCAAAGTCTGCTTCTGTGCAGACACCTGCAAAAGGGTATTTCCAGATTAAAAATGAGTAAATATAGACTAATCTACTGAGGCAAATGGGACATATAACCAACATTCAAAGATATCTTAGGTGTAATTTGAAGTCAAACAATAACATACCCCCTCTCCAATAATGGTTATGTTCGGGTGAGTTTGTAAAGCACACTCAAGCGTAATGTGGGAAGCAGCACGACCCATAAGTCGTACAACTGCAATGAAAATGTGATACAATATTGATGGCATCGGTAAACAAATCGAGCACAACAGAAATTATGCAACTTCAAGAAATTCTGTTTTATCCAATTACTTACAGTGATAGTACTTTCCAGTTGACCTTGCATCGATCATGACATTTCCAATCATTTCAGAGTAAATCTGCATAAGCAGCATAATGTGTTAATAGGCTACCTTCCAACATATTTCTTCTTATGGAACTAACAATTGGGTTCTTGACGAGTAATAGAATCAACACCATACGGTTATTTACATAACAACTAGTGTAGAGAACGCAATTTTTTTTAGAGTTGTCACAGAGGAAAGTAACGGAAGCTCACCTTGCAAGCTGTATCAAACCCAAAACTAGTAGGAACCTCTTTGCATTTCAAATCACCATCAATGGTCTTGGGGCACCCAATGACTCGGGTTTTCAAATTCTTACTCCTACTCAGACGAGATAAAATAAGCCAAATGCTGAATCAGTAAAGCATCTATCGATTCTGTTCCCGTCAATGAAGCACGGGGACGGCAATTCATAGCCGTCTCACGTACCCGTTACGTTTCCGAGACGGGGACACGGCCGGGACGGCGAGAAAACGTTTCCGTGACGTTTCTCTATTATAACTCTAATATTTTAATTACCTAATGGTTACTGCTCGTGGTTATATCAAATGTTCTCTGCTTTGTTAACTCTATGATCGTGTCTTTATGTTCTTTGCTCTGTTTTTTAGTTTATGGTTGTGAATTTATGTTCTTTGCTCTACTTTTACGTTGAAATTTATAGTTTGACTTGTTTATAGTTTAAACTTAAACATATTATATATTTTTTTATACACATATATATGCCATACCCGTATCTTTACATTTTTAGTTTTGCCGTTTTCCGTCCCCGATTCCGTCCCCGTTTCTGTCCCCGTATCCGTCTCGGTGCAACATTTCCCGTGGATATTTAGTGACCAACAATTTTAGCCTAATATAACTATAGTTCCATAACAATTATAGACAGTTTCCCGTCACGTGGATTACCTGAAGTTTTCAGCAAGAAGGCAAGCATTGGTGTTGGAGTCATCTCCACCGATAACCACCAATCCATCCAAATCTAGCTTATTTGTTGTTTCTTCAGCTTGTTTAAACTGAACATGTGAGACAACATACAATTACCCACTCCATTCAAGTTTGGAAGCACTAGTCCCTTCAAAAAAAAAATTTCAACCTGCTCAGGCGTTTCAATCTTGTCTCTTCCACTGCAGATCATGTCAAAACCACCCTGTTGAAACCGTAAGAGAGTAATAAACACACAAGCCTTGTCTGCCAGGAATTGATGCTCCACGAGTTGTGGATAATCATAGTGATTTTATACTTGAATTATGTCGAAAATGATGGTGTACTTGTAAGAACCAATCAATCACAAAGACATTTGAAAGGATCGATAAACTAACAAGTATCTGGTTTCTGTAAGGATGAATGTATTCCGCATTCAACTCAACATATTTGAATTTCATGATACCAGCTGGACCAACCTTGAACCCGTAAAGGTGCTTCCTTTGGCACGCTCCTGCAAGTAATCTAAAACCAAAAGAAAATTATAAATCAAGACTAGACCTCTTAAGCTAAAATACTACAGAAAGCATCACTTTTAACACCAAAAGTCTTTTTAAACCCTTACCGAACAATCCAGAGATGACATTGTGCCCACCAGGAGCCTGACCTCCAGACAGAACAACACCGATCTTCAGCTTCTGTCCCGACGAAGCAGCACTCGGGTCTGGAACAACTGATACAGATGGCTGACCATATAGACCAGGAAACAACTTCGCAATCTCATCTGCAATCATATAAAAGCCAACACTAAATCCTCCAGAACTCTATAAACACACATATCCGTAAGAGGATCCTCACGCTCCTCGAAACCATACTTAAAAAATCACAATCAAACTAATACAGATACACACAGTCTTGACCAAAGGGCTTGTTTAGTCAAAGATTAATTGACTCATTTTACAAGGCAACGGGTGTTTTAGGGATTTTTGCGTAACGGCCCACTCTCGGATCATGTAATTTAAAAGGCCTAATATTTTACAGGCTTTGTAGGCTTCTGATATTTTACAGGCCTTGTGGGCCTTCTGGTTCGACATTAATACTTAGAGCATCATTATCCATAAAACCTCTAATGGGGTACTTAATGCTTTTTTAGTAATAAATGTAACTTAAGAACTTTTGTTAAGAAATTCTCATTTTGAGTGGTGAAATGGGAGTTTCTTAATCAAGGGTTCTTAAATATATGTTTTTTTTAAGATAAAATTTATTTATTAAATAAAACATATTAGAAGATAACATTTAAAACATAGATTTCAAAAAAAACATAAAAATAAAGATTAGTACAATAATCAAGAATAATTTGAAAAAAACATCCGAACTGAGTAGTTGGCTTCATCACGTCCAAATTTACGCCATATATGTTCTATCAAATCATCTTTCAGTTGTTGATGCATTTGTCTATCACGAATTCTAGTTCGAATACCCATCATATTGGCGATATTTGTAGGGATATCTGTAGAATATGTGAGATCCACATGTGAACTTCCGTTGTCTTCTCCATGTAGGAACTCTGAAACATCAAATTGAGTGTATCCATCTCGTTCGTCTTCTATTATCATATTATGAAGTATAACACATGCTCTCATAATCTTCCCAATCTTGACTTTATCCCAAAAAAGTGATGGATTTTAACAATGACAAAACGAGTTTGCAAGACTCCAAAAGCACGCTCGACATCTTTTCGGATAGCTTTTTGATGAGAGAAAGAGAAGCGTAGACTTTCTATCTGACGTGTGTCCCTTTAGGGACGGCTCTTGTATTGCTTAATTAAGTGATGCCTCTTACATTAACATTTAATTTTTTTTCTTTTAATCACTATTAATCTAAGCACCCCTTCTAAACAACCTCAATAATCATGGTCTAAGTCTTTGGGCTTTAATTTGCTAATAATTAAATATAATATTTTAAAATTGTTAGAATACTTCCAACAATGGTCTCTGAGAGGATTTTTTAAAATAAAATAAAAAGAAAATAATTAGAAAAGAAAAAAAAGAGAATGCACAAAAATTCTTAAATTAGAAGTTTATAGATATTCATTAGAACCTCATTAGCCCTTATCTTTTATGTTATATAAAAGTTGATTTTTTTAAAGAAAATAAACACTTTAATCAACTCACATTAGAATAATAACACCTTTTTTGTTTTGTTTAAAACCCCATTTGGATTTTGGAGTTCTCCCTGATAAGGGTGCTCTTACACATATCTCGTAAAGTAACCTATTAATTATCAGTTCTGTATAAACCATTTGAATCCATTATTATAAACAAGAAAAATATATAAAACCAAAATAACACAGTCATCCATTAATGTAAACAAGAAAAATATATAAAACCAAAATAACGCACTCATCCATTGTAAACAAGAAAAATATATAAAACCGAAATAAATGTACACAAAAGACTTTTATCTTTTTATTTTTTTGTCAACTCAAAAGACTTTTTATCTTATGTGAAAATAAAATGGGAGATAAGGCCCAAACTCCTCCTACTAACAAAAAATTAAAAAAAAAAGAGAATGCACAAAAATTCTTAAATTAGAAGTTTATAGATATTCATTAGAACCTCATTAGCCCTTATCTTTTATGTTATATAAAAGTTGATTTTTTTAAAGAAAATAAACACTTTAATCAACTCACATTAGAATAATAACACCTTTTTGTTTTGTTTAAAACCCCATTTGGATTTTGGAGTTCTCCTGATAAGGGTGCTCTTACACATATCTCGTAAAGTAACCTATTAATTATCAGTTCTGTATAAACCATTTGAATCCATTATTATAAACAAGAAAAATATATAAAACCAAAATAACACAGTCATCCATTAATGTAAACAAGAAAAATATATAAAACCAAAATAACGCACTCATCCATTGTAAACAAGAAAAATATATAAAACCGAAATAAATGTACACAAAAGACTTTTATCTTTTTATTTTTTTTGTCAACTCAAAAGACTTTTTTTATCTTATGTGAAAATAAAATGGGAGATAAGGCCCAAACTCCTCCTACTAACAAAAAAATTAAAAAAAAAAAGAGTGGTATGTGAGGGAATTTTGTGTGTGTAAATGTTCAGATTTATAAAAAATGAATATTAATGTTACAATTATTAATGCGCAAGGGTAGTTTTTTGTTCAGTGGAGAACGTAAAAGAATGATGCATGTACTATGTAGACAATAATTGACGTCTTAAAGAAACTAAAGTTATAAAGGGAATTGACTGTGGACAAAACTAATAAGAGGGCTATATAGGTTACAATTATATATAGCATTACGTAGTGTAAAGGGTACTTTTATTACTTGTAACAAAAGTTATTTATTACATGCACATATACGGCAGTACGTGTATATTACAGCTTTTACTCTCGCTTTTTTCGAAACTGTGCAATGTGTACTCAATATCGTGGCATACGAGGATTATAATTGTCAATTGTGTTATACTAGATATTAGCAAATATGTGTCGTTAATTAGCAATACAGCGACATCCACTTCCTGTTTATTTTTCCTTTTTTTGGTAAAACATCCATTTCCTCTTCCTCTCCCTCTTCCTCTTCTTATTTTCATTGCAAAGACGATCAATATTATAAAATGTATTTTTAAGTCTCTGAAATTTTTCCCCCTAACTAGTGTTCCATATTCGTTATATAACAAGTGACAACCATACAGTACATACTCTACTAAATAGGTTATTTGTATGTGCATAAACACGATTTTGTGACATATATACACAGTTCAAATCGAACAAACCCGTAAATTAATTAAGCTTGATAATTTATTTGTCAAAAGAAAATGTTGATAGTTAAAGATGATAGTTTCTACGTACTTTTATCACACATTTAGTTTATTCATTTTTTAAATGTCAATGTGTAGACAGATCCACTTTATGAATCTATAATTAGTAATTCGGCCGACTTGCTTGTTCTACGTTTCCATTTAAAAAAAAAATATAAATCACTAGCACGGCTTGTTCCAAAAAAAAAAAAAAAAAAAAAAAAAAATCACTAGCACGGCTGATAAAATAACACGGATTCGTGCATCACTGTTCATACGACGACGCACCCATGCGTAGACACACATTACACAGAATAGGAACAAAAGAATCACGTACAATGAATTTGATTATGATGAAATTAGTGTATATATTCTAACAAAACAAAATTAGTGTGATATCTAAATACAAAAGCATTAGTGCATTTAAAACAAAAAGAAAGAAATATGTAAGTTAAGCCCATAAGTTATTATTAGTTGTACCAAACAATCAATTAGGACATGTAACAACAAGAAGACGTCTCGAACTAAAGAGTCTCAACATCTCCTCAATTAATGTGTTTCCTTTTAAAAAATTTGTTTAGAACTTCTAGAAATATTCCCTTAGCTGTAAATGCAGTACTGCAACTTCTTCTTTCTGTAAAAGGTTAATATGTAAGAAAATAACCATTTAAAATGTAAACGAATAATTAGATGATCTCACATCACCACCTTTTAACTTCGTTGGTTAATTTCTTGAAAAGAAAATCATCATCATATTTTACACCAAAAAAAAGATCATCATTGTTGTCATGTGTTTGATGATACTGACTTACGAAACTCGATTATAATAATAAAATAACATGATATAGGCTTTTAGATTTTATATGAGTTACTAGTTTTTTCACGCTTCGTCATCATGTATATCAATAACCTCGCTAAGATCATCAGTTCACCACCAAATAAAAAGTAGCCAACTCAAGTCTCTTTTCTCAATTTGTGTTGTCAAATTTGTCATAAAGTATTAATTCTCATTACTTAATACAAATAAGTATTATAATTTGCTACAATTCATCAACTATTGAACTTGTAATTGAATAATAACATTTTGTGTTAACTTTTTTTTACGACGACGTCTGAATTGTTATGTAGTCTTGGGGGGCATCATTAGAAAAGCAAAAGAGAAAGTACTATCACTTCAAACTTCTTTTCATTTTTCTACTTCTTAGTGAGTTTGGGAATATTCTATAACTTCGATTAATATGAATGAATGTATAAATACTTTGTATGCTTTTCAGCCTTTTCTTACCAAACATCTGATCAAAGATCTTTATTGATTTGTTAGAAATATGGAGGAATATTTTTCCCTATTATGGAGGAATCCGAAGATAACTTATTGTAAGTAGGTCGCGAATGGCAACTGATATTATTGCAGAAACAATCTCATAAATGATCAAATTACAAAAAAATGTATTACCAAGCTTATATACGTTATTCCCAAAATTTACCAAGTCTATTTGTAATCCAAGAGGGCCAAAATCATTAAATTTAAAGCATTCATAAACATATACAAATTTAAAGCTTATAACGTTATCCTTTTCTCGTGTATAAACATATTAATCTATTTACCAACATCCATACCGAAAAAGTAATCAGTCGATTTATGAGGCCGGCAATTGATTTAGAATAGCGGGTTTTCAGCTTTTCTTGTATAAGACCATCTCCAATGGTACACCAAAAACCTTACAAAATGACTCTTGAAAGTAAACTAGATAATCAATTCAAATTCTTTCTATATAGTTTGTTTGTTAAAGGGAATTGGTAGTTTCGAAATTGTCATTCATATCCCTTCTTTTGCATATAATGACTCCCCGAAGGGGCTAAGCACCAGATAAAAAGTATTCGAGTGCTTCTCTGATTTGTAACAACCCATACACAATTATTCGTATAAAATAAAAGCAAAAGAAAAAGCCAATATAATCGCAGAGAATAAGAGATCGAAATGGAAAACACCAAATTTATCCCACCAATTATGTTGCGCACACACACACCATCGTATACAACTTCCACAACCTCCTTTCTTTTCTAGTAAGGGAAAAAAACAAATTTATATCTACTAACTTTATTTAAATGGCACAATTATATAATATAATATAATATTTTTTAAAGATCTTTGATTTACTATCTGCGCCTATAAATAGCGATCCTCCCTCAACTCCTATAACTCACATTTGACAACTAACATCATCAACAACATTAAGTTGCCAGTTTAAAGAGATTCATAAGTTTACATAGAGAGGGTCTAGAGTAATGGAGAAAAACATTAAGTTTCCTGTTGTAGACTTGTCTAAGCTAAATGGTGAAGAGAGAGACCAAACCATGGCTTTGGTCGACGATGCTTGTCAAAACTGGGGCTTCTTTGAGGTTATTGTCTCTCTTCTCTTGTTTTTCCTTTTTCCCTTTTTGCTAGTGTCTGAAATATAATAAAAATCTTGAAAGATTAATTATATTCGTTTTCATTTGTTATGAAAAGAAGAAATATTAGATACCTAGGTTCGAAAACTCAAATTACTTCCCATCATTTATTTTTAAATGGGTTATTATAATTCTTAAAATCTGTAATTTCAGCTGCTAAACCATGGAATACCATATGATCTTATGGACAATATTGAGAGGATGACAAAGGAACACTACAAAAAATTTATGGAACAAAAGTTCAAAGAAATGCTTCGTTCCAAAAATTTAGATACTCTGGAGACTGAAGTTGAGAATGTTGATTGGGAAAGTACTTTCTTCCTTCACCATCTTCCTCAGACTAATCTCTACGACATCCCCGATATGTCAGATGAATACCGGTACACACAAAAAAAAATGATTCAGCCCTAAAACACATATCACAATATTATAACAAAAAACTATTGATTTGCTTTTATGCCTCTTGAAAACAGAGCGGCCATGAAGGACTTTGGGAAGAGGCTAGAGAACTTAGCGGAAGAACTGTTGGATTTGTTGTGTGAGAATCTAGGGTTGGAGAAAGGGTACTTGAAGAAGGTGTTTAGTGGGACAAAGGGTCCAACTTTTGGGACAAAGGTTAGCAACTATCCACCATGTCCTAAACCGGAGATAATCAAAGGGCTTAGGGCTCACACGGATGCAGGAGGCCTCATATTGCTATTTCAAGACGATAAGGTCAGTGGTCTTCAGCTTCTCAAAGATGGTGTTTGGGTTGATGTCCCTCCTCTCAAACACTCCATTGTCATCAATCTTGGTGACCAACTTGAGGTACAATTATAACCCGGTTAATGATACTAAGGGAGGAATTATAATTGGTTTAGGTTAACCAGAATCTTTTTCATTAAAATGTGACTATAGGTGATAACCAACGGGAAGTACAAGAGCATAATGCACCGTGTGATGACACAAAAAGAAGGAAACAGGATGTCTATAGCGTCGTTCTACAACCCTGGAAGTGATGCGGAGATCTCTCCCGCACCATCTCTAGTGGAGAAAGACTCTGATGAATATCCGAGTTTTGTGTTTGATGACTACATGAAGCTATATGCTGGAGTCAAGTTTCAGCCCAAGGAGCCACGTTTTGAGGCGATGAAGAATGTTGCAGCAACCACGGATTTGAACCCGGTGGCCACAGTCGAGACGTTCTAAATGGATGTGGGATTCTCTATGAAGGCAAGAAAGATGGGGTTTGATATGTGTGTGGTGGGTAATAATGTAAAATAAGTATTGAAGTTAATGTTATAGTAGAATCAAGAACTAAGTTGTGATCACTTATGAATCTAGTGTGGTTAAGTGTGGGAGTGTTTATGCAATAATTGTATTGGAAATATGAATTTTAAAGATTATACTACAAGTTCGTAACATTTGAGATATGAATACTTGAAAAAAACTCGAATGTTTACAAAAGTAACAAACTCCTCACACATGCATAATTGAAATCATCAACAGATTTGGGCTTATGTATATTGGATCAAAGGCCCAAAATATTTTAAAATTGTATTAGGGGGATTCTAGGGCATCACTCTGTATCCTACTATAAATACTCCTCTAGAGCTGAGATTTCTCATACAGCACGGGTTACAGCTTACAGTCGATGAATCATTAGAGTTTCTCTCTTTCTACACAGTAGTACAGTACACATCTCGTTTTGTTCGGTTGATTTTTATTTTGAAATTTATTTTTGGGAAATAAAAAGAAAACCTCGTGGTTCTTAGAATCGGGCAAGAGAGAGTACGGTGTCTCTGAGTCCTTGAATGAATCTTGGCGAGGGAAATAGATTTGGCCGTGATATATCGTTTCAGTCGTCCTTTTTATTGGTTGACGATCTGATTGTTGCTCGTCCACATTCTGTCTTTTTTAAAAAGAAATATTCTTCAAAATCATTATTTTTAATGATTTAAATTACGAATCAGAAATTGCTAATGATGAACTTCAAATTAATTATTTCTTCACTTTGATCCGACTGGGTAACTAGATATCCCTGTGGACAATAATCTGATTCATTTTTTTCTCAACATAACTTGATCTTTTAGGACAAATTAGCTGAACTATGTAACTTTCTAAATAATCGACAAAATTTTGATAGAAATAAAATTATAATCAAGAACAGTGACAGAAGAAAGTAATCATCTTAAAATGTTTAATCTGCGGTGATATGTGCAAGTGCAATGTAAAAGATGAAATGAAACAATATTTTGAACTTTTGCTATATTAAGAAATTATATAAAGTTCTTAAAAGTTGGTGGACTTGTTAGTTTCAAGAAATCCTAGCGCTTAAAAATCTGGACGTGAAGGTGATGTCTGTCCTCAGAGCAATACGATGTCGCAGCAATTGTGGAGTTCATCCGCACACCGTTTTTCACTTCTCCTGTAATTAGAACCTGTTCGTTGTTGTTAAACTTGGGGTTTTAATAATGTAAACAATGTTGAAGATTGGACTCAACATCAACACTTGTAATGCTCTTGTATGGGCTTTTCATCGGTTGAATGAAACTGTTAGTCTAAAAAAAATTGGTGTTATCATACCAGAATTAGTATTATGTAATTCAATCGGGGATCGTATTAAAATATGAAAGAGCCCACTAAATTTTATTCTTTTCACAAACTGTAACGGCCCATATAATTTTACATGAAGATTGAAGAGTATTTGAGAGCAAAAATATTAAATTATGTTCTATAATAATACTTTCGAGCATATATGTATTAAATAAATATAGCAAATTATATATGATATATATATATATATATATATATATATAATTTTACGTAAATAAGAATTGGCCTCTAATTCGTAGACAAATAATAATGATCTTACCGTCAATAATAATGGCTTAAGGTTTATAACATTTTGCAAAGTTTAGACAAAAATCAAGCTAATACGCAGACACACAGAACGAGTCAAAGACGTTGTGTTTACCATTTTAGTCCAAATTATTAGCATAGTATATAAAAGTTAAAAACTCTCAGGCACGCCTCCTCCTCAGTCAGTCGTGATGACTGATGGCATCTTTTTCCTCTTACATATTTTAATAATCATAAGTATAAAAAATCACATCAATATGACTAGACATTTTTCATTGACAGCATATGTTTCAACGACAAGTAAAAGAAAAAACTCAACAATACTTCAATAATCTAAACCATGTTAACTAGATACGTAGTTCGTACTAAACCATACAAGTTACAACAAATTGATTATTTAGTAATAGAATTATTATACAAATATAATTTAATATATTTTGATCAGTTCAAACAAAAGTAATTTTTTCTTTACGGGGAAATATGTGAGGAAAGTATTACGCTGATACCAAAGCCATTCTTTCTGTCTCCACTTTCGCTATTTATTCGTGCTACCCGATGTTTCAATATCCGCATTTCTAGGATTTAGTTCCCTCGTTTTGTCTGAAAAAGAAAGTTAAATCATGGAAGTTAAAAACCATAACCATTGACACTAGATAAAGGGTCAAAACATATCAGAGCCATGATTACCTAACCAAATACAGATGTTTAAGTTTAAATTAGAATGAAAAATGTAACCTAATAAGTTGGTATCGGTTGGAGTAAGCTGAGTAAGTCTTATCAGACCGGAATTAGGTTTGAATATAGTGCCGTCGTTTGAACTTTGAAGAAAATGGTAGTAGGTTTCATATTTGACTTTCATCAAAAATGTCTACTCGAAGTTCTAAGACATTTATCTCTGTATATTCCTTTTTATATCCAATAAAAGAACCTGAAAAACCATACAAATCTACTTCATACTCTGTGTGAATCAAATGGATATTGGAACTATACTAAAACAAGTATTACCATCTAGTAACGGAGAAGTGAGAAATCTAACTCAGTTGACATGTTTAGAATGATAGTTCTGAAATGATTATTCTCTTATATTTCATTTATCAGCTTACAAATATAAGTTCAGAGTTCATACCTACTTTTAACTTTAGACTTTACGCTTTGATGAAAGGGAAAAAAAAGTTGTCCAAAAGAAAAAAATGAAAGGAATCAGATTGAATGACCCGCAAAGGGCAATAATGTACAGACAAATATTGTGACAACAACAATACATGGGCAGCATCAAAATGGCTGTGGTGGTCGGCAGCACAAAAAATATTGTTGGACCCGAAATAATTCTAATATAGTTTTGTAGATTTTTAGACGAGTACACTTTTATAAAATCAATATTCCAGTAAAAGCCACTATCACTATAGATAATTCATTTACATATGTCTAGGTAGTATCTAGGAAGTAACAATACTACTTTTTTTTTTTTTCCATCTTTTATTTTATTAATGGGTCTAAACCCATGATCCAACAAAACAAACATAAAACATAAAGCCCAACACAATGCGCTCACATAAACTAAACCCGGGCCTAAAGCACAAGCCCACAAACCAAACGGCTAAACACGCGTCCAACAAAGCTCGCATGCCCGTCCACGTGTTGAAGCCCACCCCTTTCGAGAACACGCGTCACCTGGTCACACCACCGTGACCGGCACCGAGAAGACATCGCCGGCGAAGACGAAACCACCTATAGTTTCGTGAACCGCCGGCGAGACCATCTCACCCATCTGTTTCGCCTGGACTCTTCAACGGAGAGCTACATCGAGACTAACTCGAGAAGAACTACGCCGGAGTCAGAGAAACGACGCGACCAAACTCCACCATAGAGGCCAAACCGATAAAACTAAAGATCTCCAACCATCGATCTACACTCCAATAAGACATCAATCATCTACGATCGATCCAAAAAATCCACACGATTTTCAGATCGAGAGTCGATTGGACATAGCAAACCCAAAAGCGTAGATCATGAACTAGTTCCGGAACAAACCAGAGAAGACGCCGGCGAAATGACAGTGCTATCAGAGTCACCGCTTTCCCGGGGACGAAAGCCGGCGAAACCGGTGCTGTAGAGCCACCGTTTCCCGGAAACAAAGCTGGCGATAGCGGTGTAGAAGCATCACCGCTTCCCAGAAACAAGCTTGCTAACCGGAGATGAATTTGGTAGAAGCTCCGGTTGAGATTTCATCTCAATCCTTCTTCTGTGTCTGATTTTTAGAGAGAGGACAGAGCAGAAGGAGAGAGAGAAACGCCTATGTATGGTACTTAAGTAACAATACTACTTTGTATTCTGTTCACTAAAAGACTCCATAATTTAATCTTTGGCGGTATCAGTTTATATATTTGTGGTCACAATAAGTGAGTGGTATATATACAAACGTATTAAATACGTGCAACTATACTAACATTTTTGATGTAATCAAGATGTTATAATACAATGATACTTTTGTCGCATTATATACTATAGTTAATGCAACACATGAAAACTTTCAGTAATCTAACATGTTTGTCCTAGAAAAGAGAATAAACAGAAGAAAAAAACATTTCTACTTTTCTTTTTTTTCTCTCAGTAAAATTTTCTTATCCCCAAACACCAAAAACTTTCTCACCAATGAAACTCACAAATCTCCTGACTGACCCCTTCTCCTCCTCCTCCGCCGCCCCCTCTTCACAGGCTTTCCCGGTCTGTAACTCCGCCGTAGATTCGAAACTGTCGTTGCAACTACAAGCACCATCAACCAACTCGCTTGAACTCGAACTTGTGATGGATTCGTCACTGAGTCGACTCGGAACCTCTGAATCGTTCGGACCAAAGCTAGGACTAGCAAGAGCTGAAGACTTCCCTGAACGCTTTCTACGGTCTTTCTTTCCAGTTATGTTCTTCTTCTTTTTCGTTTGTTTCTTCTTCTCTAAGCTGTCTTCGAATGCGTCGATGATTTCATGAATCAGCTGGCGACTAGGTGAAGAGTCCCATCTGACCCAGTAACTCGTGTAGCAGCTGAAACAGTCGCAGTGGAAGAGAGGCGAGTGGTTGTCGGAATGAGATACTATGCGGGGTTTGGTTTTATTCACGCGAGAGGTAAAGTTTCGTTCGCCGGAGTAAGAGGCGGTTGATATGAGATAGGCCAAGACTTCACGGTCTTGGGGAGAGAGCACTGCCGCTAGTGAATATATAGCAACGGGTAGGAGAGAAAGAAGTTTGTCGTCGGATTTTATCTGCGGCGACGGGTGTACTGTTCCTTTCTTGTAGAGCTTCTTCATTGCGTCGTATAGAAGAGAGAGAGAGAGAGCTTGACTTTATTGATTACGGTGTTATTGAGACTTTAAATACCGAAAGGGTCATTAGGTTTTTTGTTCGTTTCATATTTTTATTGTTTTGTGATTTACTACACGGAACTAGGCTTGATACAAATCAAACTTGGTAGAAAGTATTAAATGCTCTCATTAAGATGTTTAATGTGGTACTAAGTGACTGGTCCGCGCATAAAAAAAACAAACTGCCTAAGAGGCGCCAATTTGATATTAGGAGTTTCAAGGCTCCTAAAACAAATGTTGTAGTATAAATGATTGTCGAACCAATTCTAAGGGATTTCAAGATCGAACGCAAGATTCTACTTAATCTAAGTGCAACCGATGATTTTAAGGGTTTTCTAAACTAATGATTAATACTAATGCAGTTTCAAAATAATAAAAGCGGTAAATGAGTTGACTTTCTTAACTAAGGAAAATGAGAACTCATGGGCATAGGAATTAGACCTTGGGTGATCAAGTTTCAAACTAAGGATGACAGACGAACAATCAAACTATCAACTTTAAGCTTAGACATGATACTAAACAAACTCTGGTTGAATAATATGGAAGCAATCATTACTAACAGGTCTAAGGCTATCTTAGACTTCTAACAACAAATGTCTTTGGCAAAATATGCTAAAAGCTTAGAAGAATTGTTTCGACATTTCATCGAACACCTTTGGGTGGGAAATGCCTAAAGATCAACTTTGAGAAGCTAACTTCGAGAAGATGCATTATGATTACTCTACTAGCAAGGTTTTGGAATGATCTACTCTAAAACATCCTAGCTCTAACCTAATCACCCTTAATCTTCCTAACCCATGAATTCAAATGGTGATTACTCACTACTCTTCATGATTCCTCTTAAACCCATTTTGGATTTCAGATTAATTATCTGAGAGGATACAACAACAATTGGAAAACACAATTGCAATAACTAGATGAACAAAGATGATTCAAGAGATGAACTTTCCAAAAGTTTTTCTTAGAACAAAAGATATACTCTCTGGTGGCTGCCAAAAACCCTTAAAACATAGGTTTTCAGAAGTAAAAACGTGCATAAAGAAATGACCAAAAGGCCCTTGAGTAGAAATGAATTGAGCAAGCGAGAAGAGCGGCAATCTTGATGTCGCTTCCGGGAGGTCGCTCCAGGCCGGGAGCGAGGGAGGGTCGCTGAGCGATGCGGCTACGAATTAAAGCTCTTATGGCGACCTGGCTGTCGCTCAGTCACGTCGCTCGGGTGATGGAGACGCAAGCGACCTCATGATAATGCGCTCAGGGTGATGTAGGCCTGGCGACCTGTTGTGTCGCTCTGAAAGGGTATCACAGCGACTCCACGGTGTCGCTCCGGTGAGGTCGCTCCCATGCACTGCTCGTCCAATGATCACCTTTATCACCTCTTTTTAGCTCCAAATGCACCCAAATGTCTCCAAGAACTCCATGTGGTACTCCAATACCTGATAAGGACTCATGTATGCAAAATGCAACCTAAACATGGCTAAATCCTAGTCTATATGATCAAAATGCACATGGGTGAATGGATAAGACAATGGAAATATGCAAGATATCAGGTGTGAGTGGAGCTTTTTAGATAAGTAACATATATTTTAAATCTTTAAAGTTTGATTAGTAATTTATTTAATTTTAAAGTTATTTACTATATTTAAGAGCTTCACTGATAAATATTATTCTAATAAACAATACCAATAGATCTCTTAACAAATATATAAATTTTACATAGAATAATTTTTATCATCCCTTTTTAAATAAAATACTAAAAATTCTATTTTAGGAAAGCTTTCATTTTTGTAGAAAAATATTATATATTTGGGGTTGTGATTAAGATATAAGGATAACAAGATTTTTTGTTGAAAGATGAGTATTGTTTTAGATTTTCTGGTCAATAAGTTGTATTTTTGAAATAAAATTCTCAAAAATTCTATTTTAGGAAAGTTTTCATTTATATAGAAAAATATTGTAGATTTGGGGTTTAGATTTAGAAATTAAGATAAGAAAAATTGCTGTTGATAAATGAGTATTTTTTTAGTTTTTTTGATCGATAGGTTGTATTTATTAAATAAATTTCACAAAAATTCTATTTTAGGAAAGTTTTCATTTTTATAGAACAATTTTGTAGATTTTGGGTTGTGATTTAAACATTAGGATAACCAGTTTTTTTGTTGATAGTTGAATATTATTTTATTTTTTTATTCATAGGTTAAATTTTTTAAATAAAATACATAAAATTTTATTTTAGGAATTTTTTCATTTTTATTGAAAGATATGTATATTTGGGGTTGTGATTAAGATATAAGGATAACAAGAATTTTGTTTGATAGATGAGCATTCTTTTAGATTTTTGATCAATATGTTGTATTTTAAAAAAAAATTCTCAAAACTTCTATTTTAGGAAAGCTTTCATTTTTATAGAAAGATATTGTAGATTTGGGGTTTGGATTTAGAAATTAGGATAATAAGAATTGTTGTTGATAGAGGAGTAATATTTTATTTTTTTTGATCAATAGGTTGTATTTATTTAATAAATTTCACAAAAATTCTATTTTAGGAAAGTTTTCATTTTTATAGAAACATTTTGTAGATTTTGGGTTGTGATTTAGACATTAGGATAACCAGTTTTTCTGTTGATAGATGAGTATTCTTTTAGATTTTTAATCAATATGTTGTATTTTTAAAGAAAATTCTCAAAAATTCTATTTAAGGAAAATTTTCATTTTTATAGAAAAATATTGTAGATTTGGGGTTTAGATTTAGAAATTAGGATAAGAAGAATTGTTTTTGATAGATGAGTATTCTTGTAGTTTTTTTGCTCAATAGGTTGTATTTATTAAATTAATTTCACAAATTCTATTTTAGGAAAGTTTACATTTTAATAGAATTTTTTTTATAGATTTGGGGTTGTGATTTAGAAATTACGATAACCAGTTTTTTGGTTGATTGATGAATATTCTTGTAAACTTTTTTGATTCATAGGTTGTATTTTTTAAATAAAATACTAAAAATTCTATTTTAGGAAAGCTTTAATTTTTGTAGAAAACTATTGTAGATTTGGGGTTGTGATTAACTAAGATATAAGGATAACAAGAATTTTTGTTGATAGATGAGTATTGTTTTAGATTTTTTGATCAATAGGTTGTATTTTTAAATAAAATTCTCAAAAATTATATTTTAGAAAAGTTTTTATTTTTATAGAAAAATATTGTAGATTTGGGTTTTAGATTTTGAAATTAGGATAAGAAAAATTGTTGTTTATAAATGAGTATTCTTTTAGTTTTTTTGACCAATAGATTGTATTTATTAAATAAATTTCACAGAAATTATATTTTAGGAAAGTTTTTCTTTTTATTAAATAATTTTGTATATTTTGGGTTATGATTTAGACATTAGGATAACCAGTTTTTTTGTTGATAGATGAATATTCTTTTAGATTTTTTTATTCATAGGTTGTATTTTTAAAATAAAATACTAAAAATTCTAATTTAGGAAAGTTTTCATTTTTATAGAAAGATATTGTATATTTGGGATCGTGATTAAGATATAAGGATGACTATAAATTTTGTTGATAGATGAGCATTCTTTTAGATTTTCTAATCAATTAGTTGTATTTTTTAAATAAAATTCTCAAAACTTCTACTTTAGTAAAGTTCTTATTTTTGTAGAAAACTTTTGTAGATTTTTTCTAACTAGTTTTTTTGTTGATAGATGAATATTTTTTTAGATTTTTTGATTCATATGTTGTATTTTTAAAATAAAATACTAAAAATTCTAATTTAGGAAAGTTATCATTTTTATAGAAAGATATTGTATATTTGGGGTCGTGATTAAGATATAAGAATAACGAGAATTTTTGTTGATAGATGAGCATTCGTTTAGATTTTCTAATCAATTAGTTGTATTTTTTAAATAAAATTCTCAAAAATTCTACTTTAGTAAAGTTTTTATTTTTGTTGAAAAATATTGTCGATTTTTTCTAACCAGTTTTTTGTTGATAGATGATTATTCTTTTAGATTTTTTGATTCATATGTTGTATTTTTAAAATAAAATACTAAAAATTCTATTTTATGAAAGTTTTAATTTTTGTAGAAAAATATTGTAGATTTAGGGTTGTAATTAAGATATAATGATAACAAGAATTTTTGTTGATGATGAGTATTCTTTTAGATTTTTGATCAATAAGTTGTATTTTTAAAGAAAATTCTAAATAATTATATTTTAGGAAAGTTTCATTTTTATAGAAAAATATTGTATATTTGGGGTTTAGATTTAGAAATTAGGATAAGAAGATTTTTTGTTGATAGATGAGTATTCTTGTAGTTTTTTTTTTGCTCAATAGGTAGTATTTATTAAATTAATTTCAGAAAAATTCTATTTTAGGAAAGTTTTCATTTTTACAGATGATTTTTTTAGATTTGGGATTGTGATTTAGAAATTTGGATAACAAGAGTTCTTGTTGATAGATGAATATGTTTTTGGAATTTTTGACCAATATGCTATAATTTTTTTAAAAAAATTTCCAAAACCTGCCATTTTTTTAAAGTTATCATTTTGTTGATAAATATTGTAGATATAGAATTGTGATTTAGAAATTAGGATAACATGAGTTTTTGTTGATATATGGGTATGTTTTTAGAATTTTTGATCGATAGGTTATATTTTATAAATAAAATTTCTAAAAACTGCTATTTTTGGAATGTTATCATTTTTGTAGAGAAATATTGAAGATTCATGATAGTGATTTAGAAATTAGAATAACAAAAGTTTTTATTGATAGATGGATATGGTTTTAGAATTTTTGATCAATAGGTTATTATTTTTAAACAAATTTTCCAAAACTTGCTATTTTTAAAAAATTATAATTTTGTAGAGAAATATTATAGATTAGGGATTTTGATTTAGAAATTAGGATAACAACGGTTTTTGGTTATAGATGGGTATGGTTTTAGAACTTTTGATCAATAAGTTATAATTTTTAAATAAATTTTCCAAAACCTGCTATTTTGGAAAAATTATAATTTTGTAGAGAAATATAGTAGATTTGGGATTGTGATTTAGAAATTAGGATAACAAGAGTTTTTGTTAATAGGTGAGTATGCTTTTAGATTTTTTGATAAATAGGCTATAATTTTAAAATAAATTTTCTAAAATCTGCTATTTTTGGAAAGTTGTCATTTTGTTGATAAATATTATAGATTTAGAATTTTGATTTAGAAATTAGGATAACAAGAGTTTTTGTTGATAGATGGGTATGCTTTTAGAATTTTTGATCAATAGGTTATATTTTATAAATAAAATTTCTAAAACTGCTATTTTGGAAAATTATCATTTTGTAGAAATATTGAAGATTTAGGATTGTGATTTAGAAATTATGATAACAAGATTTTTTGTTGATAGATGGGTATGGTTTTATTTTTTTTTCCCTATAGGTTATAATTTTTTAATAAATATTCCAAAACCAACTATTTTTGGAAAATTATCATTTTGTATAGAAATACAATATATTTGTGATTTTGATTTAGAAATTAGGATAACAAGAGTTTTTGTTGATAGATGGGTATGCTTTTAGAATTTTTGATCAATAGGTTATATTTTATAAATAAAATTTCTGAAAACTGCTATTTTTGGAAAATTATCATTTTTGTCGAGAAATATTGAAGATTTAGGATTGTGATTTAGAAATTATGATAACAAGATTTTTTGTTGATAGATGGGTATGGTTTTATTTTTTTTTCCCTATAGGTTATAATTTTTTAATAAATATTCCAAAACCAACTATTTTTGGAAAATTATCATTTTTGTATAGAAATACAATATATTTGTGATTGTGATTTAGAAATTATGATAACAAGAGTTTTTGTTGATATACGGGTATGCTTTTAGAATTTTTGATCAATAGGTTATATTTTATAAATAAAATTCTAAGAACTGCTATTTTTAGAAAGTTATCATTTTTGTATAGAAATATTGTAGATTTGGGATTGTGATTTAGAAATCTGGATAACAAGAGTTTTGGTTATAGATGGGTATGGTTTTAGAATTTTTGATCAATATGTTATAATTTTTAAATAGATATTCCAAAACCTGCTATTTTTGGAAAATTATAATTTTATAGAGAAATATTGTAGATTTGGAATTCTGATTTAGAAACCAGGATAACAAGAGTTTTTGTTGATAGATGGGTATGCTTTTAGAATTTTTGATCAATGGGCTATATTTTTAAAATAATTTTTAAAGAGTTGCAATATTTGGAAAGTTATCATTTTGTAGATAAATATTGTGTATTTGGGATTGTGATTTAGAAATTAGGATAACAAGAGTTTTTGTTGATAGATGGGTATGTTTTGAGAATTTTTGATCTACATGTTATAATTTTTAAATAATTTTTCCAAAACCTGCTATTTTTAGAAAATTATCATTTTGTAGGGAAATATTGTAGATTTGAGATTGTGATTTTGAAATTTGGATAACAAAAATTTTTGTTGATAAATGGGCGTGCTTTTAGAATTTTTGATCAATACGTTATATCTTTAAGAATTTTTTTTTAAAAACTTCTACATTTGGAAAGTTATCATTTTGTAGATAAATATTGTAGATTTGGGGGTTGTGATTTAGAAATAAAATAAAAAGAATTATTGTTGATAGATGGGCATGTTTTTGGAATTTTTGATCAATATGTTATAATTTTAAAATAAAATTTCCAAAACCTACTATTTTTGGAAAATTGTAATTTTGTTGATAAATATCGTAGATTTAGAATTTTTGATTATTAGGTTATATTTTAAAAATAAAATTTCAAAGAACTGCTATTTTTGGAAAATTATCATTTTGTAGAGAAATATTGAATATTCAGGATTGTGATTTAGAAATTAGGATAACAAGAATTTTTGTTGATAGATGGGTATGGTTTTAGAATTTTCGATCAATAGGTTTTAATTTTTAAATAAATTTTCCAAAAACTCGCTATTTTTGGAAAATTATAATTATGTAGAGAGATATTGTATATTTGGGATTTTGATTTGGAAATTAGGATAACAAAAGTTTTTGTTGATATATGAGTATGCGTTTAGAATTTTCGATCAGTAGGTTATAATTTTTAAACAAATTTTCCAAAATTTTCTATTTTTGGAAAATTATAATTTTGTAGAGAAATATTGTAGATTTTGGATTGTGATTTAGAAATCTGGGTAACAAGAGTTTCTGGTTATAGATGGGTATGGTTTTAGAATTTTTGATCAATAGATTACAATTTTTAAATAAATTTCTAAAACCTTTATTTTTAGAAAATTATAATTTTGTAAAGAAATATTGTAGATTTGAGAATGTGATTTAGAAACTAGGGTAACAAGAGTTTTTGTTGATAGATATACTATATTTTTAAATTTTTTTAAAAAAAACTGCTATATTTGGAATGTTATCATTTTGTAGATAAATATTGTGGATTTGAAATTGTGATTTAAAAATTTGGAAAACAAGAGTTTTTATTGATAGAAGGGTATGCTTTGAGAATTTTTGATCAATAGGTTATAATTTTTAAATAATTTTTTCAAAACCTGCTATTTTTAGAAAGTTATCATTTGTAGGAAAATATTGTAGATTTGAGATTGTGATTTAGAATTTATGATAACAAGAGTTTTTGTTGATAAATGAGCATGCTTTTAGAATTTTTGATCAATACGTTATATCTTTATGATAATTTTTTAAAAACTGCTATATTTGGAAAGTTATCATTTTGTAGATAAATATTGTAGATTTGGGATTGTGATTTAGAGATTAGGATAACAAGAGTTCTTGTTGATAGATGAGTATGTTTTTGTAATTTTTGATCAATAGGTTATAATTTTAAAATAAAATTTCCAAAACCTGCTATTTTTGGAAACTTCACATTTTGCAGGGAAATATTGTAGATTTGAGATTGTGATTTAGAAACTAAGATAACGAGAGTTTTTGTTGATAGATGGGTATGCTTTTAGAATTTTTGATCAATAGGCTATATTTGTTAAATAAAATTTTAAAAACTGCTATATTTGGAAAGTTATCATTTTGTAGATTTGGGATTCTGATTTAGAAATTAGGATAACAAGAGTTCTTGTTGATAGATGGGTATGTTTTTGGAATTTTTGATCTATACGTTATAACTTTAAGTTAAAATTTCAAAAACTGCTATATTTGGAAAGTTATCATTTTGTAGATAAATATTGTATATTTGGGATTGTGATTTAGAAATTAGGATAACAATAGTTCTTGTTGATATATGGATATGTTTTTGGAATTTTTGATCAATAGGTTATAATTTTAAAATAAAATTTCCAAAACCTGCTATTTTTGGAAAGTTGTCTTTTTGTTGATAAATATTTTAGATTTAGATTAATGATTTAGAAATTAGGATAACAAGAGTTTTTGTTGATAGATGAATATGCTTTCAGAATTTTTGATCAATATGTTATATTTTATTAATAAAATTTCTAAGAACTACTATTTTTGGAAAGTTATCATTTTTGTAGAGAAATATTGAAGATTTGGGATTGTGATTTAGAAATTAGGATAAGAAGAGTTTTTGTTGATAAATGAGTATGGTTTTATAATTTTTTACCAATAAGTTATAATTTTAAAATAAATTTTCTAAAACCTCCTATTTTTGGAAAGTTATCATTTTTGTAAAGAAATGTTGAAGATTTGGGATTGTGATTTAGATATTAGGATAACAAGAGTTTTTTTTTATGATAGGTGGGTATGGTTTTATATTTTTCTGCCAATAATTTATAATTTTTAAATAAATTTTCTAAAACATGCTATTTTTGGAAATTATCATTTTTGTAAAGAAATACTATAGATTTGAGATTGTGATTTAGAAATTAGGATAACAAGACTTTTTTTTTTGATATATGGGTATGCTTTTAGAATTTTTGATCAAAAGATTATATTTTATAAATAAAATTTCTAAGAACTGCTATTTTTAGAAAATTATCATTTTGTTTGAGAAATATTGTGGATTTGGGATTGTGATTTAGAAATCTCGATAGCAAGAGTTTTTGTTGATAGATGGGTATGCTTTTAGAATTTTTGATCAATATGCTATATTTGTAAAATAATTTTTTTTAAACTATTATATTTTGAAAGTTATCATTTTGCAGATAAATATTGTGGATTTGGGATTGTGATTTTGAAATTCGGATAACAAGAGTTCTTGTTGATAGATGAGTATGTTTTTGGAATTTTTGATCTATACGTTATATCTTTAAGATAAAATTTCAAAAACTGCTATATTTGGAAAGTCATCATTTTGTAGATAAATATTGTAGATTTAGGATTGTGATTTATAAATTAGGATAACAATAGTTCTTGTTGATAGATGGGTATGTTTTTGGAATTTTTGATCAATAGGTTATAATTTTAAAATAAAATTTCCAAAACCTCCTATTTTTGGAAACTTCACATTTTGCAGGGAAATATTGTAGATTTGAGATTGTGATTTAGAAATTAGGATAACAAGAGTTTTTATTGCTAGATGGGTATGCTTTGAGAATTTTTGATCTATAGGTTATAATTTTTAAATAATTTTTCCAAAACCTGCTAATTTTAGAAAGTTATCATTTTGAAGAGAAATATTGTAGATTTGAGATTGTGATTTAGAAACTAGGATAAAAAGAGTTTTTGTTGATAAATGGGCATGATTTTAGAATTTTTGATCAATACGTTATATCTTTAAGATAAATTTTTAAAAACTGCTATATTTAGAAAGTTATCATTTTGTAGATAAATATTGTAGACTTAGGATTGTGATTTAGAAATTATGATAACAAGAGTTCTTGTTGATAGATGGGTATGTTTTGGAACTTTTGATCAATAGGTTATAATTTTAAAATAAAATTTCCAAAACCTGCTCTTTTTGGAATGTTGTCATTTCGTTGATAAATACTGTAGATTTAGAATTTTGATTTAGAATTTAGGATAACAAGAGTTTTGTTGATAGATGGGTATGCTTTCAGAATTTTTGATCAATAGGTTATATTTTATAAATAAAATTTCTAAAACTGCTATATTTAGAAAGTTATCATTTTGTAGATAAATATTGTAGACTTAGGATTGTGATTTAGAAATTATGATAACAAGAGTTCTTGTTGATAGATGGGTATGTTTTGGAACTTTTGATCAATAGGTTATAATTTTAAAATAAAATTTCCAAAACCTGCTCTTTTTGGAATGTTGTCATTTCGTTGATAAATACTGTAGATTTAGAATTTTGATTTAGAATTTAGGATAACAAGAGTTTTTGTTGATAGATGGGTATGCTTTCAGAATTTTTGATCAATAGGTTATATTTTATAAATAAAATTTCTAAAAACTGCTATTTTTGGAAAATTATCATTTTTGTAGAGAAATATTGAAGATTTGGGATTGTGATTTAGAAATTAGAATAACAAGAGTTTTTGTCGATAGATGGGTATGGTTTTAAAAAATTTTACCAATAGGTTATAATTTTTAAATAAATTTTCTAAAACCTGCTATTTTTGGAAAATTATCATTTTTGTAAAGAAATACTATAGATTTGGGATTGTGATTTAGAAATTAGGATAACAAGAGTTTTTGTTGATATATGGGTATGCTTTTAGAATTTTTGATCAATAGGTTATATTTTATAAATAAAATTTCTAAGAACTGCTATTTTTAGAAAGTTATCATTTTTGTAGAGATATATTTTAGATTTGAGATTTTGATTTAGAAATCTGGATAACAAAAGTTTTTGGTTATAGATGGGAATGGTTTTAGAATTTTTGATCAATAGGTTACAATTTTTAAATAAATTTTCCAGAACCTGCTATTTTTGGAAAATTATAATTTTTGCTGTGAAATATTGTAGATTTGAGATTGTGATTTAGAAACTAGGGTAACAAGAGTTTTTGTTGATAGATGAGTATGCTTTTAGAATTTTTTGATCAACAAGGTATATTTTTTAAATAAATTTTCTAAATCTTGGTATTTTTGGAAAGTTATCATTTTGTAGATAAATATTGTGGAATTGAGATTGTGATTTATATATTAGGATAACAAGAGTTTTTGTTAATAAATGGTTATGCTTTGAGAATTTTTGATCTATAGGTTATAATTTTTAAATAATTTTTTCGAAGCCTGCTATTTTTAGAAAGTTATCATTTTGTAGGGAAATATTGTAGATTTGAGATTGTGATTTAGAAACTAGGATAACAAGAGTTTTTGTTAATAAATGAGCATGCTTTTAGAATTTTTGATCAATACGTTATATCTTTAAGATATATTTTTAAAAACTGCTATATTTGGAAAGTTATCATTTTGTAGATAAATATTGTAGATTTGGGATTGTGATTTAGAAATTAGGATAACAAGAGTTCTTGTTGATAGATGAGTATGTTTTGGAATTTTTGATCAATAGGTTATAATTTTAAAATAAAATTTCCAAAACCTGCTATTTTGGAAAGTTATCATTTTGTAGGAAATATTGTAGATTTGAGATTGTGATTTAGAAATTAGGATAACTAGAGTTTTTGTTGATAGATGGGTATGCTTTTAGAATTTTTGATCAATACGCTATATCTTTAAGATAAATTTTTAAAACTGCTATATTTGGAAAGTTATCATTTTGTAGAAATATTGTAGATTTGGGATTTTGATTTAGAAATTAGATAACAAGAGTTCTTGTTGATAGATGGGTATGTTTTGGAATTTTTGATCAATACGTTATATCTTTAAGATAAAATTTCAAAACTGCTATATTTGGAAAGTTATCATTTTGTAGATAAATATTGTATATTTGGGATTGTGATTTAGAAATTAGGATAACAATAGTTCTTGTTGATAGATGGGTATGTTTTGGAATTTTTGATCAATAGGTTATAATTTTAAAATAAAATTTCCAAAACCTGCTATTTTGGAAAGTTGTCATTTTGTTGATAAATATTGTAGATTTGAGATTTTGATTTAGAATTTTGATTTAGAAATTAGGATAACAAGAGTTTTTGTTGATATATGGGTATGCTTTTAGAATTTTTGATCAATATGTTATATTTTATAAATAAAATTTCCAAGAACTGCTATTTTGGAAAGTTTTCATTTTTGTAGAGAAATATTGTAGATTTGGGATTGTGATTTAGAAATCCGGATAACAAGAGTTTTGTTGATATATGGGTATGGTTTTAAAATTTTTACCAATAGGTTATAATTTTAAAATAAAATTTCTAAAACTGCTATTTTGGAAAGTTATCATTTTGTAGAGAAATATTGTAGATTTGGGATTGTGATTTATAAATTAGGATAACAAGAGTTTTTGTTGATAGATGGGTATGCTTTTAGAATTTTTGATCAATAGGTTATAATTTTTAAATAAATTTTCTAAAACATGCTATTTTTGGAAAATTATCATTTTTGTAAAGAAATACTATAGATTTGAGATTGTGATTTAGAAATTAGGATAACAAGAGTTTTTGTTGATATATGGGTATGCTTTTAGAATTTTTGATCAATAGGTTATATTTTATAAATAAAATTTCTAAGAACTGCTATTTTCGGAAAGTTATCATTTTTGTTGAGAAATATTGTAGATTTGGGATTGTGATTTAGAAATCTGGATAACAAGAGTTTTGTTGATAGATGGGTATGCTTTTAGAATTTTTGATCAATATGCTATATTTGTAAAATAATTTTTTAAACTATTATATTTTGAAAGTTATCATTTTGTAGATAAATATTGTGGATTTGGGATTGTGATTTTGAAATTAGGATAACAAGAGTTCTTGTTGATAGATGAGTATGTTTTGGAATTTTTGATCAATACGTTATATCTTTAAGATAAAATTTCAAAACTGCTATATTTGGAAAGTCATCATTTTTGTAGATAAATATTGTAGATTTAGGATTGTGATTTATAAATTAGGATAACAATAGTTCTTGTTGATAGATGGGTATGTTTTGGAATTTTTGATCAATAGGTTATAATTTTAAAATAAAATTTCCAAAACCTCCTATTTTGGAAAGTTATCATTTTGTAGGAAATATTGTGGAATTGAGATTGTGATTTATATATTAGGATAACAAGAGTTTTTGTTAATAAATGGTTATGCTTTGAGAATTTTTGATCAATAGGTTATATTTTATAAATAAAATTTTTAAGAACTGCTATTTTAGAAAGTTATCATTTTGTAGGAAATATTGTAGATTTGAGATTGTGATTTAGAAACTAGGATAACAAGAGTTTTTGTTAATAAATGAGCATGCTTTTAGAATTTTTGATCAATACGTTATATCTTTAAGATATATTTTTAAAAACTGCTATATTTGGAAAGTTATCATTTTGAAGATAAATATTGTAGATTTGGGATTGTGATTTAAAATTTGGATAACAAGATATCTTGTTGATAGATGAGTATGTTTTGGATTTTTGATCTATAGGTTATAATTTAAAATAAATTTTCCTAAACTTGCTATTTTGGAAAGTTGTCATTTTGTTGATAAATATTGTAGATTTGGAATTGTGATTTAGAAGTTAGGATAAAAAGAGTTTTGTTGATAGATTGGTATGCTTTTAGAATTTTTGATCAATAGGTTATATTTTATAAATAAAATTTTTAAGAACTGCTATTCTTGGAATATTATCATTTTTGTAGAGAAATACTGAAGATTTAGGATTGTGATTTAGAAATTAGGATAACTAGAGTTTTTGTTGATAGATGGGTATGGTTTTAAAATTTTTTACCAATAGGTTATAATTTTTAAATAAATTTTCTAAAACCTGCTATTTTTCTAAAATTATCATTTTGTTAAGAAATACTATAGATTTGGGATTGTGATTTAGAAATTAGGATAACAAGAGTTTTGTTGATATATGGGTATGCTTTTAGAATTTCTGATCAATAGGTTATATTTTATAAATAAAATTTCTAAGAACTGCTATTTTTAGAAAGTTATCATTTTTGTAGAGATATATTTTAGATTTGGGATTTTGATTTAGAAATCTGGATAACAAAAGTTTTTGGTTATAGATGGGTATGGTTTTAGAACCTGCTATTTTTGGAAAATTATAATTTTGTAGAGAAATATTGTAGATTTGAGATTGTGATTTAGAAACTAGGATAACAAGAGTTTTTGTTGATAGATGGGTATGCTTTTAGAATTTTTGATCAATAGGTTATATTTTATAAATAAAATTTCTAAGAACTGCTATTTTTGGAAAGTTATCATTTTGTAGATAAATATTGTGGATTTGAGATTTTGATTTAGAAATTAGGATAACAAGTGTTTTTGTTAATAGATGGGTATGATTTGAGAAATTTTGATCTATAAGTTATAATTTTTAAATAATTTTTCCAAAACCTGCTATTTTTAGAAAGTTATTATTTTGTAGGGAAATATTGTAGATTTGTGATTGTGATTTAGAAACTAGGATAACAAGAGTTTTTGTTGATAGATGGGTATGCTTTTAGAATTTTTGATCAATAGGCTATATTTTTTAAAAACTTCTATATTTGGAAAGTTATCGTTTTGTAGATAAATATTGTGGATTTTGGATTGTGATTTATAAATTAGACTAACAATAGTTTTTGTTAATAGATGGGTATGCTTTGAGAATATTTGAATTATAGGTTCTAATTCTTAAATAATTTTTCCAAAACCTGCTATTTTTTAAAGTTATCATTTTGTAGGAAAATATTGTAGATTTGAGATTGTGATTTAGAAACTAGGATAACAAGAGTTTTTGATCAATACGTTATATCTTTAAGATATATTTTTAAAAACTGCTATATTTGGAAAGTTATCATTTTGAAGATAAATATTGTAGATTTGGGATTGTGATTTAAAAATTTGGATAACAAGATATCTTGTTGATAGATGAGTATGTTTTTGGATTTTTTGATCTATAGGTTATAATTTAAAAATAAATTTTCCTAAACTTGCTATTTTTGGAAAGTTGTCATTTTGTTGATAAATATTGTAGATTTGGAATTGTGATTTAGAAGTTAGGATAAAAAGAGTTTTTGTTGATAGATTGGTATGCTTTTAGAATTTGTGATCAATAGGTTATATTTTATAAATAAAATTTTTAAGAACTGCTATTCTTGGAATATTATCATTTTTGTAGAGAAATACTGAAGATTTAGGATTGTGATTTAGAAATTAGGATAACTAGAGTTTTTGTTGATAGATGGGTATGGTTTTAAAATTTTTTACCAATAGGTTATAATTTTTAAATAAATTTTCTAAAACCTCCTATTTTTCTAAAATTATCATTTTGTACAGAAATACTATAGATTTGGGATTGTGATTTAGAAATTAGGATAACAAGAGTTTTTGTTGATATATGGGTATGCTTTTAGAATTTCTGATCAATAGGTTATATTTTATAAATAAAATTTCTAAGAACTGCTATTTTTAGAAAGTTATCATTTTTGTAGAGATATATTTTAGATTTGGGATTTTGATTTAGAAATCTGGATAACAAAAGTTTTTGGTTATAGATGGGTATGGTTTTAGAACCTGCTATTTTTGGAAAATTATAATTTTGTAGAGAAATATTGTAGATTTGAGATTGTGATTTAGAAACTAGGATAACAAGAGTTTTTGTTGATAGATGGGTATGCTTTTAGAATTTTTTGATCAATAGGGTATATTTTTAAACTAAATTTTCGAAAACCTGGTATTTTTGGAAAGTTATCATTTTGTAGATAAATATTGTGGATTTGAGATTTTGATTTAGAAATTAGGATAACAAGTGTTTTTGTTAATAGATGGGTATGATTTGAGAAATTTTGATCTATAAGTTATAATTTTTAAATAATTTTTCCAAAACCTGCTATTTTTAGAAAGTTATTATTTTGTAGGGAAATATTGTAGATTTGTGATTGTGATTTAGAAACTAGGATAACAAGAGTTTTTGTTGATAGATGGGTATGCTTTTAGAATTTTTGATCAATAGGCTATATTTTTTAAAAACTTCTATATTTGGAAAGTTATCGTTTTGTAGATAAATATTGTGGATTTTGGATTGTGATTTATAAATTAGACTAACAATAGTTTTTGTTAATAGATGGGTATGCTTTGAGAATATTTGAATTATAGGTTCTAATTCTTAAATAATTTTTCCAAAACCTGCTATTTTTTAAAGTTATCATTTTGTAGGAAAATATTGTAGATTTGAGATTGTGATTTAGAAACTAGGATAACAAGAGTTTTTGATCAATACGTTATATCTTTAAGATATATTTTTAAAAACTGCTATATTTGGAAAGTTATCATTTTGAAGATAAATATTGTAGATTTGGGATTGTGATTTAAAAATTTGGATAACAAGATATCTTGTTGATAGATGAGTATGTTTTTGGATTTTTTGATCTATAGGTTATAATTTAAAAATAAATTTTCCTAAACTTGCTATTTTTGGAAAGTTGTCATTTTGTTGATAAATATTGTAGATTTGGAATTGTGATTTAGAAGTTAGGATAAAAAGAGTTTTTGTTGATAGATTGGTATGCTTTTAGAATTTTTGATCAATAGGTTATATTTTATAAATAAAATTTCTAAGAACTTCTATTCTTGGAATATTATCATTTTGTAGAGAAATATTGTAGATTTGGGAATGTGATTTAGAAATTAGGATAGCAAGCGTTTTTGTTGATAGATGGGTATGCTTTTAGAATTTTTTACCTATAGGTTATAATTTCTAAATAAATTTTCTAAAACCTACTATTTTTCTAAAATTATCATTTTGTACAGAAATACTATAGATTTGGGATTGTGATTTAGAAATTAGGATAACAAGAGTTTTTGTTGATATATGGGTATGCTTTTAGAATTTTTGATCAATAGGTTATATTTTATAAATAAAATTTCTAAGAACTGCTATTTTTAGAAAGTTATCATTTTTGTAGAGATATATTTTAGATTTGGGATTTTGATTTAGAAATCTGGATAACAAAAGTTTTGGTTATAGATGGGTATGGTTTTAGAACCTGCTATTTTTGTAAAATTATCATTTTGTAGATAAATATTGTGGATTTGAGATTGTGATTTAGAAACTAGGATAACAAGAGTTTTTGTTGATAGATGGGTATGCTTTTAGAATTTTTGATCAATAGGGTATATTTTTAAATAAATTTTCTAAAACCTGCTATTTTTGGAAAGTTATCATTTTGTAGATAAATATTGTGGATTTGAGATTTTGATTTAGAAATTAGGATAACAAGTGTTTTGTTAATAGATGGGTATGATTTGAGAAATTTTGATCTATAAGTTATAATTTTTAAATAAATTTTCTAAAACCTGCTATTTTTAGAAAGTTATCATTTTGTAGAAATATTGTAGATTTGTGATTGTGATTTAGAAGTTAGGATAAAAAGAGTTTTTGTTGATAGATGGGTATGATTTGAGAAATTTTGATCTATAAGTTATAATTTTTAAATAATTTTTCCAAAACCTGCTATTTTTAAAGTTATCATTTTGTAGATAAATATTGTGGATTTTGGATTGTGATTTATAAATTAGATAACAATAGTTTTTGTTAATAGATGGGTATGCTTTGAGAATATTTGAATTATAGGTTATAATTTTTAAATAATTTTTCCAAAACCTGCTATTTTTAGAAAGTTATTATTTTGTAGGGAAATATTGTAGATTTGTGATTGTGATTTAGAAACTAGGATAACAAGAGTTTTTGTTGATAGATGGGTATGCTTTTAGAATTTTTGATCAATAGGTTATATTTTATAAATAAAATTTTTAAGAACTGCTATTTTTGGAAAGTTATCGTTTTGTAGATAAATATTGTGGATTTTGGATTGTGATTTATAAATTAGACTAACAATAGTTTTTGTTAATAGATGGGTATGCTTTGAGAATATTTGAATTATAGGTTCTAATTCTTAAATAATTTTTCCAAAACCTGCTATTTTTTAAAGTTATCATTTTGTAGGAAAATATTGTAGATTTGAGATTGTGATTTAGAAACTAGGATAACAAGAGTTTTTGATCAATACGTTATATCTTTAAGATATATTTTTAAAAACTGCTATATTTGGAAAGTTATCATTTTGTAGATGAATATTGTAGATTTTGGATTGTGATTTAAAAATTTGGGTAACAAGAGTTCTTGTTGATAGATGTGTATGTTTTTGGAATTTTTAATCTATAGGTTATAATTTTAAAATTAATTTTCCAAAACTTGCTATTTTTGGAAATATGTCATTTTGTTGATAAATATTGTAGATTTAGAATTGTGATTTAGAAATTTGGATAAAAAGAGTTTTTGTTGATAGATTGGTATGCTTTTAAAATTTTTGATCAATAGGTTATATTTTATAAATAAAATTTCTAAGAACTGCTATTTTGGGAAAGTTATCATTTTTGTAGAGAAATATTGAAGATTTGGGATTGTGATTTAGAAATAAGGATAACAAGAGTTTTTGTTGATAGATGGGTATGGTTTTATAATTTTTTACCAATAGGTTATAATTTTTAAATAAATTTTCTAAAACCTCCTATTTTAGGAAAGTTATCATTTTTGTAAAGAAATATTGAAGATTTGGGATTGTGATTTAGATATTATGATAACAAGAGTTTTTTTATGATAGATGGGTATGGTTTTATATTTTTTTACCAATATGTTATAATTTTTAAATAAATTTTCTAAAACCTGCTATTTTTGGAAACTTATCATTTTTGTTAAGAAATACTATAGATTTGGGATTGTGATTTAGAAATTAGGATAATAAGTGTGTTTGTTGATATATGGGTATGCTTTTAGAATTTTTTATCAAAAGGTTATATTTTATAAATAAAATTTCTAAGAACTAGTGTTTTTTAGAAAGTTATCATTTTTGTAGAGAAATATTGTAGATTTGGGATTGTGATTTAGAAATCAGGATAACAAGAGTTTTTGTTGATAGATGGATATGCTTTTAGAATTTTGATCAATAGGCTATATTTGTAAAATAAAATTTTAAAAACTGGTATATTTGGAAAGTTGTCATTTTGTGGATAAATATTTTAGATTTAGATTAATGATTTAGAAATTATGATAAAAAGAGTTTTTGTTGATAAATGCAGCATGCTTTCAGAATTTTTGATCAACATGTTATATTTTATTAATAAAATTTCTAAGAACTGCTATTTTTGGAAAGTTATCATTTTGTAGAAATATTGAAGATTTAGGATTGTGATTTAGAAATTAGGATAACTAGAGTTTTTGTTGATAGATGGGTATGGTTTTAAAATTTTTACCAATAGGTTATAATTTTTAAATAAATTTTCTAAAACCTCCTATTTTTCTAAAATTATCATTTTGTAAAGAAATATTGTAGATTTGGGATTGTGATTTAGAAATTATGATAACAAGAGTTTTTGTTTATATATGGGTATGCTTTTAGAATTTTTGATCAATAGGTTATATTTTATAAATAAAATTTCTAAGAACTTCAATTTTTGGAAAGTTATCATTTTGTAGAGATATATTTTAGATTTGGGATTTTGATTTAGAAATCTGGATAACAAAAGTTTTGGTTATAGATGGGTATGGTTTTATAATTTTTAAATAATTTTTCCAAAACCTGCTATTTTGGAAAATTATCATTTTGTTTGAGAAATATTGTAGATTTGGGATTGTGATTTAGAAATTAGGATAACAAGCGTTTTTGTTGATAGATGGGTATGCTTTTAGAATTTTTTATCTATAGGTTTTAATTTTTAAATAAATTTTCTAAAACCTGCTATTTTTGGAAAGTTATCATTTTGTAGATAAATATTGTGGATTTGAGATTTTGATTTAGAAATTAGGATAACAAGTGTTTTGTTAATAGATGGGTATGATTTGAGAAATTTTGATCTATAAGTTATAATTTTTAAATAATTTTTCCAAAACCTGCTATTTTTAGAAAGTTATTATTTTGTAGGAAATATTGTAGATTTGTGATTGTGATTTAGAAATCTAGATAACAAGAGTTTTTATGATAGATGGGTATGCTTTTAGAATTTTTGATCAATAGGCTATATTTTTAAAAACTTCTATATTTGGAAAGTTATCATTTTGTAGATAAATATTGTGGATTTTGGATTGTGATTTATAAATTAGACTAACAATAGTTTTTGTTAATAGATGGGTATGCTTTGAGAATATTTGAATTATAGGTTATAATTTTTAAATAATTTTTCCAAAACCTGCTATTTTTAAAGTTATCATTTTGTAGGAAATATTGTAGATTTGAGATTGTGATTTAGAAATCTAGATAACAAGAGTTTTTGATCAATACGTTATATCTTTAAGATATATTTTTAAAAACTGCTATATTTGGAAAGTTATCATTTTGTAGATGAATATTGTAGATTTTGGATTGTGATTTAAAATTTGGATAACAAGAGTTCTTGTTGATAGATGGGTATGTTTTGGAATTTTTAATCTATAGGTTATAATTTTAAATTAATTTTCCAAAACCTGCTATTTTTGGAAATATGTCATTTTGTTGATAAATATTGTAGATTTGAGATTGTGATTTAGAAATTTGGATAAAAAGAGTTTTGTTGATAGATTGGTATGCTTTTAAAATTTTTGATCAATAGGTTATATTTTATAAATAAAATTTCTAAGAACTGCTATTTTGGAAAGTTATCATTTTGTAGAAATATTGAAGATTTGGGATTGTGATTTAGAAATAAGGATAACAAGAGTTTTGTTGATAGATGGGTATGGTTTTATAATTTTTACCAATAGGTTATAATTTTTAAATAAATTTTCTAAAACCTCCTATTTTAGGAAAGTTATCATTTTGTAAAGAAATATTGAAGATTTGGGATTGTGATTTAGATATTATGATAACAAGAGTTTTTATGATAGATGGGTATGGTTTTATAATTTTTTACCAATATGTTATAATTTTTAAATAAATTTTCTAAAACCTGCTATTTTTGGAAACTTATCATTTTTGTAAAGAAATACTATAGATTTGGGATTGTGATTTAGAAATTAGGATAATAAGTGTGTTTGTTGATATATGGGTATGCTTTTAGAATTTTTTATCAAAAGGTTATATTTTATAAATAAAATTTCTAAGAACTAGTGTTTTTTAGAAAGTTATCATTTTTGTAGAGAAATATTGTAGATTTGGGATTGTGATTTAGAAATCAGGATAACAAGAGTTTTTGTTGATAGATGGATATGCTTTTAGAATTTTGATCAATAGGCTATATTTGTAAAATAAAATTTTAAAAACTGGTATATTTGGAAAGTTGTCATTTTGTGGATAAATATTTTAGATTTAGATTAATGATTTAGAAATTATGATAAAAAGAGTTTTTGTTGATAAATGCAGCATGCTTTCAGAATTTTTGATCAACATGTTATATTTTATTAATAAAATTTCTTAGAACTGCTATTTTTGGAAAGTTATCATTTTTGTAGAGAAATATTGAAGATTTAGGATTGTGATTTAGAAATTAGGATAAGAAGAGTTTTTGTTGATAAATGAGTATGGTTTTATAATTTTTTACCAATAGGTTATAATTTTAAAATAAATTTTCTAAAACCTCATATTTTTGGAAAGTTATCATTTTTGTAAAGAAATGTTGAAGATTTGGGATTGTGATTTAGATATTAGGATAACAAGAGTTTTTTTTATGATAGATTGGTACGGTTTTAGAATTTTTGATCAAAAGGTTATATTTTATAAATAAAATTTCTAAGAACTGCTATTTTTAGAAAGTTATCATTTTGTTAGAGAAATATTGTAGATTTGAGATTGTAATTTAGAAATCTGGATAGCAAGAGTTTTTGTTGATAGATGGGTATGCTTTTAGAATTTTTGATCAGTATGCTATATTTGTAAAAGAATTTTTTTTTAAATATTATATTTTCAAAGTTATGATTTTGCAGATAAATATTGTGGATTTGAGATTGTGATTTTGAAATTAGGATAACAAGAGTTCTTGTTAATAGATGGGTATGTTTTTGGAATTTTTGATCTATCGTTATATCTTTAAGAAAATTTCAAAATTGCTATAATTGGAAAGTTATCATTTTGTAGATAAATATTGTAGATTTGGGATTGTGATTTAGAAATTAGGATAACAATAGTTCTTGTTGATAGATGGGTATGTTTTTGGAATTTTTTATCAATAGGTTATAATTTTAAAATAAAATTTCCAAAACCTCCTATTTTTGAAAGTTGTCATTTTGTTGATAAATATTTTAGATTTAGATTAATGATTTAGAAATTATGATAACAAGAGTTTTGTTGATAGATGTGTATGTTTTGGAATTTTTGATCAATAGGTTATATTTTATAAATAAAATTTCTAAGAACAGCTATTTTTGAAAAGTTATCATTTTGTAGAAATATTGAAGATTTGGGTATGATTTAGAAACTAGGATAACAAGAGTTTTTGTTTATAGATGGGTATGGTTTTTTAATTTTTTACCAATAGGTTATAATTTTAAAATAAATTTTCTAAAACTTCCTATTTTTGGAAAGTTATAATTTTGTAAAGAAATATTGATGCTTTGGGATTGTGATTTAGATATTAGGATAACAAGAGTTTTTGTATGATAGATGGGTATGGTTTTATATTTTTTGCCAATAGTTTATAATTTTTAAAATAAAATTTTCTAAAACCTGCTATTTTTGGAAATTATCATTTTGTAAAGAAATACTATAGATTTGGGATTGTGATTTAGAAATTAGGATAACAAGTGTTTTTTTTTGATATATGGGTATGCTTTTAGAATTTTTATCAAAGGTTATATTTTATAAATAAAATTTCTAAGAACTGCTATATTTTATAAAGTTATCATTTTGTTTGAGAAATATTGTTGATTTGGGATTGTGATTTAGAAATCTAGATAACAAGAGTTTTGTTGATAGATGGATATGCTTTTAGAATTTTTGATCAATAGGCTATATTTGTAAAATAAATTTTAAAACTGGTATATTTGGAAAGTTGTCATTTTGTGGATAAATATTTTAGATTTAGATTAATGATTTAGAAATTATGATAAAAGAGTTTTGTTGATAAATGCAGCATGCTTTCAGAATTTTTGATCAACATGTTATATTTTATTAATAAAATTTCTAAAACCTCCTATTTTTGGAAAGTTATCATTTTGTAGAGAAATATTGAAGATTTAGGATTGTGATTTAGAAATTAGGATAAGAAGAGTTTTTGTTGATAAATGAGTATGGTTTTATAATTTTTTACCAATAGGTTATAATTTTAAAATAAATTTTCTAAAACCTCATATTTTTGGAAAGTTATCATTTTTGTAAAGAAATGTTGAAGATTTGGGATTGTGATTTAGATATTAGGATAACAAGAGTTTTTTTTATGATAGATTGGTACGGTTTTAGAATTTTTGATCAAAAGGTTATATTTTATAAATAAAATTTCTAAGAACTGCTATTTTTAGAAAGTTATCATTTTGTTAGAGAAATATTGTAGATTTGAGATTGTAATTTAGAAATCTGGATAGCAAGAGTTTTTGTTGATAGATGGGTATGCTTTTAGAATTTTTGATCAGTATGCTATATTTGTAAAAGAATTTTTTTTTAAATATTATATTTTCAAAGTTATGATTTTGCAGATAAATATTGTGGATTTGAGATTGTGATTTTGAAATTAGGATAACAAGAGTTCTTGTTAATAGATGGGTATGTTTTTGGAATTTTTGATCTATACGTTATATCTTTAAGAAAATTTCAAAAATTGCTATAATTGGAAAGTTATCATTTTGTAGATAAATATTGTAGATTTGGGATTGTGATTTAGAAATTAGGATAACAATAGTTCTTGTTGATAGATGGGTATGTTTTTGGAATTTTTTATCAATAGGTTATAATTTTAAAATAAAATTTCCAAAACCTCCTATTTTTTGAAAGTTGTCATTTTGTTGATAAATATTTTAGATTTAGATTAATGATTTAGAAATTATGATAACAAGAGTTTTGTTGATAGATGAGTATGCTTTTAGAATTTTTGATCAATAGGTTATATTTTATAAATAAAATTTCTAAGAACAGCTATTTTTGAAAGTTATCATTTTGTAGAGAAATATTGAAGATTTGGGATTGTGATTTAGAAATTAGGATAACAATAGTTCTTGTTGATAGATGGGTATGTTTTAGAATTTTTATCAATAGGTTATAATTTTAAAATAAAATTTCCAAAACCTCCTATTTTTTGAAAGTTGTCATTTTGTTGATAAATATTTTAGATTTAGATTAATGATTTAGAAATTATGATAACAAGAGTTTTTGTTGATAGATGAGTATGCTTTCAGAATTTTTGATCAATAGGTTATATTTTATAAATAAAATTTTCTAAGAACAGCTATTTTTGAAAAGTTATCATTTTTGTAGAGAAATATTGAAGATTTGGGTATGATTTAGAAACTAGGATAACAAGAGTTTTTGTTTATAGATGGGTATGGTTTTTTAATTTTTTACCAATAGGTTATAATTTTAAAATAAATTTTCTAAAACTTCCTATTTTTGGAAAGTTATAATTTTTGTAAAGAAATATTGATGCTTTGGGATTGTGATTTAGATATTAGGATAACAAGAGTTTTTTGTATGATAGATGGGTATGGTTTTATATTTTTTTGCCAATAGTTTATAATTTTTAAATAAATTTCTAAAACCCGCTATTTTTGGAAATTATCATTTTTGTAAAGAAATACTATAGATTTGGGATTGTGATTTAGAAATTAGGATAACAAGTGTTTTTTTTTTTTGATATATGGGTATGCTTTTAGAATTTTTAATCAAAAGGTTATATTTTATAAATAAAATTTCTAAGAACTGCTATATTTATAAAGTTATCATTTTGTTTGAGAAATATTGTTGATTTGGGATTGTGATTTAGAAATCTAGATAGCAAGAGTTTTTGTTGATAGATGAGTATGCTTTTAGAATTTTTGATCAATAGACTATATTTGTAAAATAAATTTTTAAAAACTGCTATATTTGGAAAGTTATCATTTTGGAGATAAATATTGTAGATTTGAGATTGTGATTTTGAAATTAGTATAACAAGAGTTCTTGTTGAAAGATGGGTATGTTTTTGGAATTTTTGATCTATACATTATATCTTTAAGATAAAATTTCAAAAACTGCAATATTTGGAAAGTTATCATTTTGTAGAAAAATATTGTAGATTTGGGATTGTGATTTAGAAATTAGGATAACAATAGTTCTTGTTGATAGATGGGTATGTTTTTGGAATTTTTGATCAATAGGTTATAATTTTAAAATAAATTTTCCAAAATCTCTTGTTTTTGGAAAGTTGTCATTTTGTTGATAAATATTTTAGATTTAAATTAATGATTTATAAATTATGATAACAAGAGTTTTTGTTGATAGATGAGTATGCTTTCAGAATTTTTGATCAACATGTTATATTTTATTAATAAAATTTATAAGAACTTCTATTTTTGGAAAGTTATCATTTTTATAGAGAAATATAGAAGATTTGGGATTGTGATTTAGAAATTAGGATAACAAGAGTTTTTGTTGATAAATGAGTATGGTTTTATAATTTTTTACCAATAGGTTATAATTTTAAAATAAATTTTCTAAAACCTCCTATTTTTGGAAAGTTATCATTTTTGTGAAGAAATGTTGAAGATTTGGGATTTTGATTTAGATATTAGGATAACAAGAGTTTTTTTTATGATAGATTGGTATGGTTTTATATTTTTTTGCCAATAGTTTATAATTTTTAAATAAATTTCTAAAACCCGCTATTTTTGGAAATTATCATTTTTGTAAAGAAATACTATAGATTTGGGATTGTGATTTAGAAATTAGGATAACAAGAATGTTTTTTTTGATATATGGGTATGCTTTTAGAATATTTGATCAAAAGGTTATATTTTATAAATAAAATTTCTAAGAACTACTATTTTTAGAAAGTTATCATTTTGTTAGAGAAATATTGTAGATTTGAGATTGTAATTTAGAAATCTGGATAGCAAAAGTTTTTGTTGATAGATGGGTATGCTTTTAGAATTTTTGATCAATATGCTATATTTGTAAAATAATTTTTTTTAAACTATTATATTTTGAAAGTTATCATTTTGGAGATAAATATTGTGGATTTGAGATTTTGATTTTGAAATTAGGATAACAAGAGTTCTTGTTGATAGATCGGTATGTTTTTAGAATTTTTGATCTATACGTTATATCTTTAAGATAAAATTTTAAAAACTGCTATATTTGGAAAGTTATCATTTTGTAGATAAATATTGTAGATTTGAGATTGTGATTTTGAAATTAGGATAACAAGAGTTCCTGTTGAAAGATGAGTATGTTTTTGGAATTTTTGATCTATACGTTATATCTTTAAGATATAATTTCAAAAACTGCAATATTTGGAAAGTTATCATTTTGTAGATAAATATTGTAGATTTGGGATTGTGATTTAGAAATTAGGATAACAATAGTTCTTGTTGATAGATGAGTATGTTTTTTGAATTTTTGATCAATAGGTTATAATTTTAAAATAAATTTTCCAAATCCTCCTATTTTTGGAAAGTTGTCATTTTGTTGATAAATATTTTAGATTTAGATTAATGATTTAGAAATTATGATAACAAGAGTTTTTGTTGATAAATGAGTATGCTTTTATCATTTTTGATCAACATGTTATATTTTATTAATAAAATTTCTTAGAACTGCTATTTTTGGAAAGTTATCATTTTTGTAGAGAAATATTGAAGATTTAGGATTGTGATTTAGAAATTAGGATAAGAAGGGTTTTTGTTGATAAATGAGTATGGTTTTATAATTTTTTACCAATAGGTTATAATTTTAAAATAAATTTTCTAAAACCTCCTATTTTTGGAAAGTTATCATTTTTGTAAAGAAATGTTGAAGATTTGGGATTGTGATTTAGATATTAGGATAACAAGAGTTTTTTTAATGATAGATTGGTATGGTTTTATATTTTTTTGCCAATAGTTTATAATTTTTAAATAAATTTCTAAAACCCGCTATTTTTGGAAATTATCATTTTTGTAAAGAAATACTATATATTTGGGATTGTGATTCAGAAATTAGGATAACAAGAGTTTTTTTTTATATAAGGGTATGCTTTTAGAATTTTTGATCAAAAGGTTATATTTTATAAATAAAATTTCTAAGAACTGCTATTTTTAGAAAGTTATCATTTTGTTTGAGAAATATTGTAGATTTGAGATTATGATTTAGAAATCTGGATAGCAAGAGTTTTTGTTGATAGATGGGTATGCTTTTAGAATTTTTGATCAGTATGCTATATTTGTAAAAGAATTTTTTTTAAAATATTATATTTTCAAAGTTATGATTTTGCAGATAAATATTGTGGATTTGAGATTGTGATTTTGAAATTAGGATAACAAGAGTTCTTGTTAATAGATGGGTATGTTTTTGGAATTTTTGATCTATACGTTATATCTTTAGAAAAATTCAAAAATTGCTATAATTGGAAAGTTATCATTTTGTAGATAAATATTGTAGATTTGGGATTGTGATTTAGAAATTAGGATAACAATAGTTCTTGTTGATAGATGGATATGTTTTTGGAATTTTTTATCAATAGGTTATAATTTTAAAATAAAATTTCCAAAACCTCCTATTTTTGGAAAGTTGTCATTTTGTTGATAAATATTTTAGATTTAGATTAATGATTTAGAAATTATGATAACAAGAGTTTTTGTTGATAGATGAGTATGCTTTCAGAATTTTTGATCAATAAGTTATATTTTATAAATAAAATTTTCTAAGAACAGCTATTTTTGAAAAGTTATCATTTTTGTAGAGAAATATTGAAGATTTGGGTATGATTTAGAAAGTAGGATAACAAGAGTTTTTGTTTATAGATGGGTATGGTTTTTTAATTTTTTACCAATAGGTTATAATTTTTAAATAAATTTTCTAAAACTTCTTATTTTTGGAAAGTTATCATTTTTGTAAAGAAATATTGATGATTTGGGATTGTGATTTAGATATTAGGATAACAAGAGTTTTTTGTATGATAGATGGGTATGGTTTTATATTTTTTTGCCAAAAGTTTATAATTTTTAAATAAATTTTCTAAAACCTGCTATTTTTGGAAATTATCATTTTTGTAAGGAAATGCTATAGATTTGAGATTGTGATTTAGAAATTAGGATAACAAGAGTTTTTTTTATATATGGGTATGCATTTCGAATTTTTAATCAAAAGGTTATATTTTATAAATAAAATTTCTAAGAACTGCTATATTTATAAAGTTATCATTTTGTTTGAGAAATATTGTAGATTTGGGATTGTGATTTAGAAATCTAGATAGCAAGAGTTTTTGTTGATAGATGAGTATGCTTTTAGAATTTTTGATCAATAGGTTATATTTTTAAATAAAATTTTCTAAAACTGCTATATTTGGAAAGTTATCATTTTGTAGATAAATATTGTAGATTTGAGATTGTGATTTTGAAATTAGTATAACAAGAGTTTTTGTTGAAAGATGTGTATGTTTTTGGAATTTTTGATCTATACGTTATATCTTTAAGATAAAATTTCAAAAACTGCAATATTTGGAAAGTTATCATTTTGTAGAAAAATATTGTAGATTTTGGATTGTGATTTAGTTATTAGGATAACAATAGTTCTTGTTGATAGATGGGTATGTTTTTGGAATTTTTGATCAATAGGTTATAATTTTAAAATAAATTTTTAAAACTGCTATATTTGGAAAGTTATCATTTTGTAGATAAATATTGTAGATTTGAGATTGTGATTTAGAAATTAGATAACAAGAGTTTTTGTTGATAGATGGGTATGTTTTGGAATTTTTGATCAATAGGTTATATTTTTAAATAAATTTTCTAAAACCTGCTATATTTGGAAAGTTATCATTTTGTAGAAAAATATTGTAGATTTTGGATTGTGATTTAGAAATTAGGATAACAATAGTTCTTGTTGATAGATGGGTATGTTTTTGGAATTTTTGATCAATAGGTTATAATTTTAAAATAAATTTTCTAAAATCTCCTATTTTTGGAAAGTTGTCATTTTGTTGATAAATATTGTAGATTTAGATTAATGATTTAGAAATTATGATAACAAGAGTTTTTGTTGATAGATGAGTATGCTTTTAAATTTTTGATCAACAGGTTATATTTTATAAATAAAATTTCTAAAACCAGCTATTTTTGGAAAGTTATCATTTTGTTGATAAATATTGTAGATTTGAGATTGTGATTTTGAAATTAGTATAACAAGAGTTTTTGTTGAAAGATGTGTATGTTTTTGGAATTTTTGATCTATACGTTATATCTTTAAGATAAAATTTCAAAAACTGCAATATTTGGAAAGTTATCATTTTGTAGAAAAATATTGTAGATTTTGGATTGTGATTTAGTTATTAGGATAACAATAGTTCTTGTTGATAGATGGGTATGTTTTTGGAATTTTTGATCAATAGGTTATAATTTTAAAATAAATTTTCTAAAATCTCCTATTTTTGGAAAGTTGTCATTTTGTTGATAAATATTGTAGATTTAGATTAATGATTTAGAAATTATGATAACAAGAGTTTTTGTTGATAGATGAGTATGCTTTCAGAATTTTTGATCAACAGGTTATATTTTATTAATAAAATTTATAAGAACAGCTATTCTAGGAAAATTATCATTTTTGTAGAGAAATACTGAAGATTTAAGATTGTGACTTAGAAATTAGGATAACTAGAGTTTTTGTTGATAGATGAGTATGGTTTTATAATTTTTTACCAATAGGTTATAATTTTTAAATAAATTTTCTAAAACCTCCTATTTTTGGAAAGTTATCATTTTTGTAAAGAAATGTTGAAGATTTGGGATTTTGATTTAGATATTAGGATAACAAGAGTTTTTTTTTTATGATAGATTGGTATGGTTTTAGATTTTTTTGCCAATAGTTTATAATTTTTAAATAAATTTCTAAAACCAGCTATTTTTGGAAATCATCATTTTTGTAAAGAAATACTATAGATTTGAGATTGTGATTTAGAAATTAGGATAACAAGAGTTTTTTTTGATATATGGGTATGCTTTTAGAATTTTTGATCAAAAGGTTATATTTTATAAATAAAATTTATAAGAACTGCTATTTTTAGAAAGTTATCTTTTTGTTAGAGAAATATTGTAGATTTGAGATTGTAATTTAGAAATCTGGATAGCAAGAGTTTTTGTTGATAGATGGGTATGCTTTTAGAATTTGTGATCAATATGCTATATTTGTAAAATAATTTTTTTTAAACTACTATATTTTGAAAGTTATCATTTTGCAGATAAATATTGTGGATTTGGGATTGTGATTTTGAAATTAGGATAACAAGAGTTCTTGTTGATAGATGGGTATGTTTTAGAATTTTTGATCTATAATGCTATATCTTTAAGATAAATTTTAAAACTGCTATATTTGGAAAGTTATCATTTTGTAGATAAACATTGTACATTTGAGATTGTGATTTAGAAATTAGGATAACAATAGTTCTTGTTGATAGATGGGTATGTTTTTGGAATTTTTGATCAATAGGTTATAATTTTAAAATAAAATTTCCAAAACCTCCTATTTTGGAAAGTTGTCATTTTGTTGATAAATATTTTAGATTTAGATTAATGATTTAGAAATTAGGATAACAAGAGTTTTATTGCTAGATGGGTATGCTTTGAGAATTTTTGATCTATAGGTTATAATTTTTAAATAATTTTTCCAAAACCTGCTAATTTTAGAAAGTTATCATTTTGAAGAGAAATATTGTAGATTTGAGATTTCGATTTAAAAACTAGGATAACAAGAGTTTTTGTTGATAAATGGGCATGATTTTAGATTTTTGATCAATAATGCTATATCTTTAAGATAAATTTTTAAAACTGCTATATTTGGAAAGTTATCATTTTGTAGATAAATATTGTAGACTTAGGATTGTGATTTAGAAATTAGGATAACAAGAGTTCTTGTTGATAGATGGGTATGTTTTGGAACTTTTGATCAATAGGTTATAATTTTAAAATGAATTTTCCAAAACCTGCTATTTTTGGAATATTGTCATTTCGTTGATAAATAGTGTAGATTTAGAATTTTGATTTAGAATTTAGGATAATAAGAGTTTTTGTTGATAGATGGGCATGCTTCCAGAATTTTTGATCAATAGGTTATATTTTATAAATAAAATTTCTAAAACTGCTATTTTTAGAAAGTTATCTTTTGTTAGAGAAATATTGAAGATTTGGGATTGTGATTTAGAAATTAGAATAACAAGAGTTTTTGTTGATAGATGGGTATGGTTTTAAATTTTTTACCAATAGGTTATAATTTTTAAATAAATTTTCTAAAACCTGCTATTTTTGAAAAATTATCATTTTGTAAAGAAATACTACAGATTTGGGATTGTGATTTAGAAATTAGGATAACAAGAGTTTTTGTTGATAGATGGGTATGTTTTGGAATTTTTGATCAATAGGATATATTTTATAAATAAAATTTCTAAGAACTGCTATTTTTAGAAAGTTATCATTTTTATAGAGATATATTTTAGATTTGATATTTTGATTTAGAAATCTGGATAACAAAAGTTTTTGGTTATAGATGGGTATGGTTTTAGAATTTTTGATCAATAGGTTATAATTTTTAAATAAATTTTCCAAAACTTGCTATTTTTGGAAAATTATAATTTTGCTGTGAAATATTGTAGATTTGAGATTGTGATTTAGAAACTAGGGTAACAAGAGTTTTTGTTGATAGATGAGTATGCTTTTAGAATTTTTTGATCAATAGGGTATATTTTTAAAATAAATTTTCTAAATCCTGGTATTTTTGGAAAGTTATCATTTTGTAGATAAATATTGTGGATTTGAGATTGTGATTTATATATTAGGATAACAAGAGTTTTTGTTAATAAATGGGTATGCTTTGAGAATTTTTGATCTATATGTTATAATTTTTAAATAATTTTTTCAAAACCTGCTATTTTTAGAAAGTTATCATTTTGTAGGAAAATATTGTAGATTTGAGATTTTGATTTAGAAACTAGGATAACAAGAGTTTTTGTTGATAAATGAGCATGCTTTTAGAATTTTTGATCAATAATGTTATATCTTTAAGATATATTTTTAAAACTGCTATATTTGGAAAGATATCATTTTGTAGATAAATATTGTAGATTTGGGATTGTGATTTAAAAATTTGGATAACAAGATATCTTGTTGATAGATGAGTATGTTTTTGGAATTTTTGATCTATAGGTTATAATTTAAAAATAAATTTTTCAAAACTTGCTATTTTTGGAAAGTTGTCATTTTGTTGATAAATATTGTAGATTTAGAATTGTGATTTAGAAATTAAGATAACAAGTGTTTTTGTTGATAGATTGGTATGCTTTTAGAATTTTTATCAATAGGTTATATTTTATAAATAAAATTTCTAAGAACTGCTATTCTTGGAAAATTATCATTTTTGTAGAGAAATACTGAAGATTTAAGATTGTGACTTAGAAATTAGGATAACTAGAGTTTTTGTTGATAGATGAGTATGGTTTTATAATTTTTACCAATAGGTTATAATTTTTACCAATAGGTTATAATTTTTACCAATAGGATAACAAGAGTTTTTTTATGATAGATTGGTATGGTTTTAGATTTTTGCCAATAGTTTATAATTTTTAAAATAAAATTTTCTAAAACCCGCTATTTTTGGAAATCATCATTTTGTAAAGAAATACTATAGATTTGAGATTGTGATTTTGAAATTAGGATAACAAGAGTTTTTTTTGATATATGGGTATGCTTTTAGAATTTTTGATCAAAAGGTTATATTTTATAAATAAAATTTCTAAGAACTGCTATTTTTAGAAAGTTATCTTTTTGTTAGAGAAATATTGTAGATTTGAGATTGTAATTTAGAAATCTGGATAGCAAGAGTTTTTGTTGATAGATGGGTATGCTTTTAGAATTTTTGATCAATATGCTATATTTGTAAAATAATTTTTTAAACTATTATATTTTGAAAGTTATCATTTTGTAGATAAATATTGTGGATTTGGGATTGTGATTTTGAAATTAGGATAACAAGAGTTCTTGTTGATAGATGTGTATGTTTTAGAATTTTTGATCTATAATGCTATATCTTTAAGATAAATTTTAAAACTGCTATATTTGGAAAGTTATCATTTTGTAGATAAACATTGTACATTTGAGATTGTGATTTAGAAATTAGGATAACAATAGTTCTTGTTGATAGATGGGTATGTTTTTGGAATTTTTGATCAATAGGTTATAATTTTAAAATAAAATTTCCAAAACCTCCTATTTTGGAAAGTTGTCATTTTGTTGATAAATATTTTAGATTTAGATTAATGATTTAGAAATTAGAATAACAAGAGTTTTATTGCTAGATGGGTATGCTTTGAGAATTTTTGATCTATAGGTTATAATTTTTAAATAATTTTTCCAAAACCTGCTAATTTTAGAAAGTTATCATTTTGAAGAGAAATATTGTAGATTTGAGATTGTGATTTAAAACTAGGATAACAAGAGTTTTGTTGATAAATGGGCATGATTTTAGATTTTTGATCAATAATGCTATATCTTTAAGATAAAATTTTTAAAACTGCTATATTTGGAAAGTTATCATTTTGTAGATAAATATTGTAGACTTAGGATTGTGATTTAGAAATTAGGATAACAAGAGTTCTTGTTGATAGATTGGTATGTTTTGGAACTTTTGATCAATAGGTTATAATTTTAAAATGAATTTTCCAAAACCGCTATTTTTGGAATATTGTCATTTCGTTGATAAATAGTGTAGATTTAGAATTTTGATTTAGAATTTAGGATAATAAGAGTTTTGTTGATAAATGAGCATGCTTTTAGAATTTTTGATCAATAGGTTATATTTTATAAATAAAATTTCTAAAACTGCTATTTTTGGAAAATTATCATTTTGTAGAAATATTGAAGATTTGGGATTGTGATATAGAAATTAGAATAACAAGAGTTTTGTTGATAGATGGGTATGGTTTTAAAATTTTTACCAATAGGTTATAATTTTTAAAATAAATTTTCTAAAACCTGCTATTTTTGAAAAATTATCATTTTCAGAAAGAAATACTACAGATTTGGGATTGTGATTTAGAAATTAGGATAACAAGAGTTTTGTTGATATAAGGGTATGCTTTTAGAATTTTTGATCAATAGGATATATTTTATAAATAAAATTTCTAAGAACTGCTATTTTTAGAAAGTTATCATTTTATAGAGATATATTTTAGATTTGATATTTTGATTTAGAAATCTGGATAACAAAAGTTTTGGTTATAGATGGGTATGGTTTTAGAATTTTTGATCAATAGGTTATAATTTTTAAAATAAATTTTCTAAAACTGCTATTTTTGGAAAATTATAATTTTGCTGTGAAATATTGTAGATTTGAGATTGTGATTTAGAAACTAGGGTAACAAGAGTTTTGTTGATAGATGAGTATGCTTTTAGAATTTTTGATCAATAGGGTATATTTTTAAAATAAATTTTCTAAATCCTGGTATTTTTGGAAAGTTATCATTTTGTAGATAAATATTGTGGATTTGAGATTGTGATTTATATATTAGGATAACAAGAGTTTTGTTAATAAATGGGTATGCTTTGAGAATTTTTGATCTATATGTTATAATTTTTAAATATTTTTTCAAAACCTGCTATTTTTAAAGTTATCATTTTGTAGGAAAATATTGTAGATTTGAGATTTTGATTTAAAACTAGGATAACAAGAGTTTTGTTGATAAATGAGCATGCTTTTAGAATTTTTGATCAATATGCTATATCTTTAAGATATATTTTTAAAAACTGCTATATTTGGAAAGATATCATTTTGTAGATAAATATTGTGGATTTGGGATTGTGATTTAAAAATTTGGATAACAAGATATCTTGTTGATAGATGAGTATGTTTTTGGAATTTTTGATCTATAGGTTATAATTTAAAAATAAATTTTTCAAAACTTGCTATTTTTGGAAAGTTGTCATTTTGTTGATAAATATTGTAGATTTAGAATTGTGATTTAGAAATTAAGATAACAAGTGTTTTTGTTGATAGATTGGTATGCTTTTAGAATTTTTGATCAATAGGTTATATTTTATAAATAAAATTTCTAAGAACTGCTATTCTTGGAAAATTATCATTTTTGTAGAGAAATACTGAAGATTTAAGATTGTGACTTAGAAATTAGGATAACTAGAGTTTTTGTTGATAGATGAGTATGGTTTTATAATTTTTTACCAATAGGTTATAATTTTTTACCAATAGGATAACAAGAGTTTTTTTTTTTATGATAGATTGGTATGGTTTTAGATTTTTTTGCCAATAGTTTATAATTTTTAAATAAATTTCTAAAACCCGCTATTTTTGGAAATCATCATTTTTGTAAAGAAATACTATAGATTTGAGATTGTGATTTAGAAATTAGGATAACAAGAGTTTTTTTTTTTGATATATGGGTATGCTTTTAGAATTTTTGATCAAAAGGTTATATTTTATAAATAAAATTTCTAAGAACTGCTATTTTTAGAAAGTTATCTTTTTGTTAGAGAAATATTGTAGATTTGAGATTGTAATTTAGAAATCTGGATAGCAAGAGTTTTTGTTGATAGATGGGTATGCTTTTAGAATTTTTGATCAATATGCTATATTTGTAAAATAATTTTTTTTAAACTATTATATTTTGAAAGGTATCATTTTGCAGATAAATATTGTGGATTTGGGATTGTGATTTTGAAATTAGGATAACAAGAGTTCTTGTTGATAGATGTGTATGTTTTAGAATTTTTGATCTATAATGCTATATCTTTAAGATAAATTTTAAAACTGCTATATTTGGAAAGTTATCATTTTGTAGATAAACATTGTACATTTGAGATTGTGATTTAGAAATTAGGATAACAATAGTTCTTGTTGATAGATGGGTATGTTTTTGGAATTTTTGATCAATAGGTTATAATTTTAAAATAAAATTTCCAAAACCTCCTATTTTTGGAAAGTTGTCATTTTGTTGATAAATATTTTAGATTTAGATTAATGATTTAGAAATTAAGATAACAAGAGTTTTATTGCTAGATGGGTATGCTTTGAGAATTTTTGATCTATAGGTTATAATTTTTAAATAATTTTTCCAAAACCCGCTAATTTTAGAAAGTTATCATTTTGAAGAGAAATATTGTAGATTTGAGATTTTGATTTAAAACTAGGATAACAAGAGTTTTGTTGATAAATGGGCATGATTTTAGATTTTTGATCAATATGCTATATCTTTAAGATAAATTTTAAAAGCTGCTATATTTGGAAAGTTATCATTTTGTAGATAAATATTGTAGACTTAGGATTGTGATTTAGAAATTAGGATAACAAGAGTTCTTGTTGATAGATTGGTATGTTTTGGAACTTTTGATCAATAGGTTATAATTTTAAAATGAATTTTCCAAAACCTGCTATTTTTGGAATATTGTCATTTCGTTGATAAATAGTGTAGATTTAGAATTTTGATTTAGAATTTAGGATAATAAGAGTTTTTGTTGATAGATGGGCATGCTTCCAGAATTTTTGATCAATAGGTTATATTTTATAAATAAAATTTCTAAAAACTGCTATTTTTGGAAAATTATCATTTTTGTAGAGAAATATTGAAGATTTGGGATTGTGATATAGAAATTAGAATAACAAGAGTTTTTGTTGATAGATGGGTATGGTTTTAAAATTTTTACCAATAGGTTATAATTTTTAAATAAATTTTCTAAAACCTGCTATTTTTGAAAAATTATCATTTTCGTAAAGAAATACTACAGATTTGGGATTGTGATTTAGAAATTAGGATAACAAGAGTTTTTGTTGATATAAGGGTATGCTTTTAGAATTTTTGATCAATAGGATATATTTATAAATAAAATTTCTAAGAACTGCTATTTTTAGAAAGTTATCATTTTTATAGAGATATATTTTAGATTTGATATTTTGATTTAGAAATCTGGATAACAAAAGTTTTGGTTATAGATGGGTATGTTTTGGAATTTTTGATCAATAGGTTATATTTTTAAATAAATTTTCCAAAACCTCTATTTTTGGAAAATTATAATTTTGCTGTGAAATATTGTAGATTTGAGATTGTGATTTAGAAACTAGGGTAACAAGAGTTTTTGTTGATAGATGAGTATGCTTTTAGAATTTTTTGATCAATAGGGTATATTTTTAAATAAATTTTCTAAAACCTGCTATTTTGGAAAGTTATCATTTTGTAGATAAATATTGTGGATTTGAGATTGTGATTTATATATTAGGATAACAAGAGTTTTTGTTAATAAATGGGTATGCTTTGAGAATTTTTGATCTATATGTTATAATTTTTAAATAATTTTTTCAAAACCTGCTATTTTTAGAAAGTTATCATTTTGTAGGAAAATATTGTAGATTTGAGATTTTGATTTAGAAACTAGGATAACAAGAGTTTTTGTTGATAAATGAGCATGCTTTTAGAATTTTTGATCAATACGTTATATCTTTAAGATATATTTTTAAAAACTGCTATATTTGGAAAGATATCATTTTGTAGATAAATATTGTGGATTTGGGATTGTGATTTAAAAATTTGGATAACAAGATATCTTGTTGATAGATGAGTATGTTTTTGGAATTTTTGATCTATAGGTTATAATTTAAAAATAAATTTTTCAAAACTTGCTATTTTTGGAAAGTTGTCATTTTGTTGATAAATATTGTAGATTTAGAATTGTGATTTAGAAAATAAGATAACAAGTGTTTTTGTTGATAGATTGGTATGCTTTTAGAATTTTTGATCAATAGGTTATATTTTATAAATAAAATTTCTAAGAACTGCTATTCTTGGAAAATTATCATTTTTGTAGAGAAATACTGAAGATTTAAGATTGTGACTTAGAAATTAGGATAACTAGAGTTTTTGTTGATAGATGAGTATGGTTTTATAATTTTTACCAATAGGTTATAATTTTTAAATAAATTTTCTAAAACCTCCTATTTTGGAAAGATATCATTTTGTAAAGAAATGTTGAAGATTTGGGATTTTGATTTAGATATTAGGATAACAAGAGTTTTTTTATGATAGATTGGTATGGTTTTAGATTTTTTGCCAATAGTTTATAATTTTTAAAATAAAATTTTCTAAAACCCGCTATTTTTGGAAATCATCATTTTGTAAAGAAATACTATAGATTTGAGATTTTGATTTAGAATTTAGGATAATAAGAGTTTTGTTGATATATGGGTATGCTTTTAGAATTTTTGATCAAAAGGTTATATTTTATAAATAAAATTTCTAAGAACTGCTATTTTTAGAAAGTTATCTTTTGTTAGAGAAATATTGTAGATTTGAGATTGTAATTTAGAAATCTGGATAGCAAGAGTTTTGTTGATAGATGGGTATGCTTTTAGAATTTTTGATCAATATGCTATATTTGTAAAATAATTTTTTAAACTATTATATTTTGAAAGTTATCATTTTGTAGATAAATATTGTGGATTTGGGATTGTGATTTTGAAATTAGGATAACAAGAGTTCTTGTTGATAGATTGGTATGGTTTTAGAATTTTTGATCTATAATGCTATATCTTTAAGATAAATTTTAAAACCGCTATATTTGGAAAGTTATCATTTTGTAGATAAATATTGTAGATTTGGGATTGTGATTTTGAAATTAGGATAACAATAGTTCTTGTTGATAGATGGGTATGGTTTTAGAATTTTTGATCAATAGGTTATAATTTTTAAATAAATTTTCCAAAACCTGCTATTTTTAGAAAGTTATCTTTTGTTAGAGAAATATTGTAGATTTGAGATTGTAATTTAGAAATCTGGATAGCAAGAGTTTTGTTGATAGATGGGTATGCTTTTAGAATTTTTGATCAATATGCTATATTTGTAAAATAATTTTTTAAACTATTATATTTTGAAAGTTATCATTTTGCAGATAAATATTGTGGATTTGGGATTGTGATTTTGAAATTAGGATAACAAGAGTTCTTGTTGATAGATGTGTATGTTTTAGAATTTTTGATCAATACGTTATATCTTTAAGATAAATTTTAAAACCGCTATATTTGGAAAGTTATCATTTTGTAGATAAACATTGTACATTTGAGATTGTGATTTAGAAATTAGGATAACAATAGTTCTTGTTGATAGATGGGTATGTTTTGGAATTTTTGATCAATAGGTTATAATTTTAAAATAAAATTTCCAAAACCTCCTATTTTGGAAAGTTGTCATTTTGTTGATAAATATTTTAGATTTAGATTAATGATTTAGAAATTAGGATAACAAGAGTTTTATTGCTAGATGGGTATGCTTTGAGAATTTTTGATCTATAGGTTATAATTTTAAATAATTTTTCCAAAACCTGCTATTTTGGAAAGTTGTCATTTTGTTGATAAATATTGTAGATTTGAGATTAGATTTAAAAACTAGGATAACAAGAGTTTTGTTGATAAATGGGCATGATTTTAGATTTTTGATCAATAATGCTATATCTTTAAGATAAATTTTTAAAACCGCTATATTTGGAAAGTTATCATTTTGTAGATAAATATTGTAGACTTAGGATTGTGATTTAGAAATTAGGATAACAAGAGTTCTTGTTGATAGATGAGTATGTTTTGGAATTTTTGATCTATATGTTATAATTTTAAAATGAATTTTCCAAAACCTGCTATTTTGGAATATTGTCATTTCGTTGATAAATAGTGTAGATTTAGAATTTTGATTTAGAATTTAAGATAATAAGAGTTTTTGTTGATAGATGGGCATGCTTCCAGAATTTTTGATCAATAGGTTATAATTTTTAAAATAAATTTTCTAAAACCTGCTATTTTTGAAAAATTATCATTTTTGTAGAGAAATATTGAAGATTTGGGATTGTGATATAGAAATTAGAATAACAAGAGTTTTTGTTGATAGATGGGTATGGTTTTAAAATTTTTACCAATAGGTTATAATTTTTAAATAAATTTTCTAAAACCTGCTATTTTTGAAAAATTATCATTTTCGTAAAGAAATACTACAGATTTGGGATTGTGATTTAGAAATTAGGATAACAAGAGTTTTTGTTGATATAAGGGTATGCTTTTAGAATTTTTGATCAATAGGATATATTTATAAATAAAATTTCTAAGAACTGCTATTTTTAGAAAGTTATCATTTTTATAGAGATATATTTTAGATTTGATATTTTGATTTAGAAATCTGGATAACAAAAGTTTTTGGTTATAGATGGGTATGGTTTTAGAATTTTTGATCAATAGGTTATAATTTTTAAATAAATTTTCCAAAACTTGCTATTTTTGGAAAATTATAATTTTGCTGTGAAATATTGTAGATTTGAGATTGTGATTTAGAAACTAGGGTAACAAGAGTTTTTGTTGATAGATGAGTATGCTTTTAGAATTTTTTGATCAATAGGGTATATTTTTAAAATAAATTTTCTAAATCCTGGTATTTTTGGAAAGTTATCATTTTGTAGATAAATATTGTGGATTTGAGATTGTGATTTATATATTAGGATAACAAGAGTTTTTGTTAATAAATGGGTATGCTTTGAGAATTTTTGATCTATATGTTATAATTTTAAATAATTTTTCAAAACCTGCTATTTTTAGAAAGTTATCATTTTGTAGGAAAATATTGTAGATTTGAGATTTTGATTTAGAAACTAGGATAACAAGAGTTTTTGTTGATAAATGAGCATGCTTTTAGAATTTTTGATCAATACGTTATATCTTTAAGATATATTTTTAAAAACTGCTATATTTGGAAAGATATCATTTTGTAGATAAATATTGTGGATTTGGGATTGTGATTTAAAAATTTGGATAACAAGATATCTTGTTGATAGATGAGTATGTTTTTGGAATTTTTGATCTATAGGTTATAATTTAAAATAAATTTTTCAAAACTTGCTATTTTGGAAAGTTATCATTTTGTAGATAAATATTGTAGATTTAGAATTGTGATTTAGAAATTAAGATAACAAGTGTTTTTGTTGATAGATTGGTATGCTTTTAGAATTTTTGATCAATAGGTTATATTTTATAAATAAAATTTCTAAGAACTGCTATTCTTGGAAAATTATCATTTTTGTAGAGAAATACTGAAGATTTAAGATTGTGACTTAGAAATTAGGATAACTAGAGTTTTTGTTGATAGATGAGTATGGTTTTATAATTTTTTACCAATAGGTTATAATTTTTACCAATAGGTTATAATTTTTACCAATAGATAACAAGAGTTTTTTTTATGATAGATTGGTATGGTTTTAGATTTTTTGCCAATAGTTTATATTTTTAAATAAATTTCTAAAACCCGCTATTTTTGGAAATCATCATTTTTGTAAAGAAATACTATAGATTTGAGATTGTGATTTAGAAATTAGGATAACAAGAGTTTTTTTTTTTGATATATGGGTATGCTTTTAGAATTTTTGATCAAAAGGTTATATTTTATAAATAAAATTTCTAAGAACTGCTATTTTTAGAAAGTTATCTTTTTGTTAGAGAAATATTGTAGATTTGAGATTGTAATTTAGAAATCTGGATAGCAAGAGTTTTTGTTGATAGATGGGTATGCTTTTAGAATTTTTGATCAATATGCTATATTTGTAAAATAATTTTTTTTAAACTATTATATTTTGAAAGGTATCATTTTGCAGATAAATATTGTGGATTTGGGATTGTGATTTTGAAATTAGGATAACAAGAGTTCTTGTTGATAGATGTGTATGTTTTTAGAATTTTTGATCTATACGTTATATCTTTAAGATAAAATTTTAAAAACTGCTATATTTGGAAAGTTATCATTTTGTAGATAAACATTGTACATTTGAGATTGTGATTTAGAAATTAGGATAACAATAGTTCTTGTTGATAGATGGGTATGTTTTTGGAATTTTTGATCAATAGGTTATAATTTTAAAATAAAATTTCCAAAACCTCCTATTTTTGGAAAGTTGTCATTTTGTTGATAAATATTTTAGATTTAGATTAATGATTTAGAAATTAAGATAACAAGAGTTTTTATTGCTAGATGGGTATGCTTTGAGAATTTTTGATCTATAGGTTATAATTTTTAAATAATTTTTCCAAAACCTGCTAATTTTAGAAAGTTATCATTTTGAAGAGAAATATTGTAGATTTGAGATTTTGATTTAAAACTAGGATAACAAGAGTTTTGTTGATAAATGGGCATGATTTTAGATTTTGATCAATACGCTATATCTTTAAGATAAAATTTTAAAACTGCTATATTTGGAAAGTTATCATTTTGTAGATAAATATTGTAGACTTAGGATTGTGATTTAGAAATTAGGATAACAAGAGTTCTTGTTGATAGATTGGTATGTTTTGGAATTTTTGATCTATATGTTATAATTTTAAAATGAATTTTCCAAAACCCGCTATTTTTGGAATATTGTCATTTCGTTGATAAATAGGGTAGATTTAGAATTTTGATTTAGAATTTAGGATAATAAGAGTTTTGTTGATAGATGGGCATGCTTCCAGAATTTTTGATCAATAGGTTATATTTTATAAATAAAATTTCTAAAAACTGCTATTTTTGGAAAATTATCATTTTTGTAGAGAAATATTGAAGATTTGGGATTGTGATATAGAAATTAGAATAACAAGAGTTTTTGTTGATAGATGGGTATGGTTTTAAAATTTTTACCAATAGGTTATAATTTTTAAATAAATTTTCTAAAACCTGCTATTTTTGAAAAATTATCATTTTCGTAAAGAAATACTACAGATTTGGGATTGTGATTTAGAAATTAGGATAACAAGAGTTTTGTTGATATAAGGGTATGCTTTTAGAATTTTTGATCAATAGGATATATTTTATAAATAAAATTTCTAAGAACTGCTATTTTTAAAGTTATCATTTTATAGAGATATATTTTAGATTTGATATTTTGATTTAGAAATCTGGATAACAAAAGTTTTTGGTTATAGATGGGTATGGTTTTAGAATTTTTGATCAATAGGTTATAATTTTTAAATAAATTTTCCAAAACTTGCTATTTTTGGAAAATTATAATTTTGCTGTGAAATATTGTAGATTTGAGATTGTGATTTAGAAACTAGGGTAACAAGAGTTTTGTTGATAGATGAGTATGCTTTTAGAATTTTTGATCAATAGGGTATATTTTTAAAATAAATTTTCTAAAACCTCCTATTTTGGAAAGTTATCATTTTGTAGATAAATATTGTGGATTTGAGATTGTGATTTATATATTAGGATAACAAGAGTTTTTTTAATAAATGGGTATGCTTTGAGAATTTTTGATCTATATGTTATAATTTTTAAATAATTTTTTCAAAACCCGCTATTTTTGGAAAGTTATCATTTTGTAGGAAAATATTGTAGATTTGAGATTTTGATTTAGAAACTAGGATAACAAGAGTTTTTGTTGATAAATGAGCATGTTTTAGAATTTTTGATCAATACGTTATATCTTTAAGATATATTTTTAAAACCGCTATATTTGGAAAGATATCATTTTGTAGATAAATATTGTAGATTTGGGATTGTGATTTAAAATTTGGATAACAAGATATCTTGTTGATAGATGGGTATGTTTTGGAATTTTTGATCTATAGGTTATAATTTTAAAATAATTTTTCAAAACTTGCTATTTTTGGAAAGTTGTCATTTTGTTGATAAATATTGTAGATTTAGAATTGTGATTTAGAAATTAGGATAACAAGAGTTTTTTTATGATAGATTGGTATGCTTTTAGAATTTTTGATCAATAGGTTATATTTTATAAATAAAATTTCTAAGAACTGCTATTCTTGGAAAATTATCATTTTGTAGAGAAATACTGAAGATTTAAGATTGTGACTTAGAAATTAGGATAACTAGAGTTTTTGTTGATAGATGAGTATGGTTTTATAATTTTTACCAATAGGTTATAATTTTTAAAATAAATTTTCTAAAACCTCCTATTTTGGAAAGATATCATTTTGTAAAGAAATGTTGAAGATTTGGGATTTTGATTTAGAAACTAGGATAACAAGAGTTTTTTTAATAAATGGGTATGCTTTGAGAATTTTTGATCTATATGTTATAATTTTTAAATAATTTTTTCAAAACCTGCTATTTTTAGAAAGTTATCATTTTGTAGGAAAATATTGTAGATTTGAGATTTTGATTTAGAAACTAGGATAACAAGAGTTTTTGTTGATAAATGAGCATGTTTTAGAATTTTTGATCAATACGTTATATCTTTAAGATAAATTTTTAAAACTGCTATATTTGGAAAGATATCATTTTGTAGATAAATATTGTAGATTTGGGATTGTGATTTAAAATTTGGATAACAAGATATCTTGTTGATAGATGAGTATGTTTTGGAATTTTTGATCTATAGGTTATAATTTTAAAATAATTTTTCAAAACTTGCTATTTTTGGAAAGTTGTCATTTTGTTGATAAATATTGTAGATTTAGAATTGTGATTTAGAAATTAAGATAACAAGTGTTTTTGTTGATAGATTGGTATGCTTTTAATTTTTGATCAATAGGTTATATTTTATAAATAAAATTTCTAAGAACTGCTATTCTTGGAAAATTATCATTTTTGTAGAGAAATACTGAAGATTTAAGATTGTGACTTAGAAATTAGGATAACTAGAGTTTTTGTTGATAGATGAGTATGGTTTTATAATTTTTTACCAATAGGTTATAATTTTTAAATAAATTTTCTAAAACCTCCTATTTTTGGAAAGATATCATTTTTGTAAAGAAATGTTGAAGATTTGGGATTTTGATTTAGATATTAGGATAACAAGAGTTTTTTTTTTATGATAGATTGGTATGGTTTTAGATTTTTTTGCCAATAGTTTATAATTTTTAAATAAATTTCTAAAACCCGCTATTTTTGGAAATCATCATTTTTGTAAAGAAATACTATAGATTTGAGATTGTGATTTAGAAATTAGGATAACAAGAATTTTTTTTTGATATATGGGTATGCTTTTAGAATTTTTGATCAAAAGGTTATATTTTATAAATAAAATTTCTAAGAACTGCTATTTTTAGAAAGTTATCTTTTTGTTAGAGAAATATTGTAGATTTGAGATTGTAATTTAGAAATCTGGATAGCAAGAGTTTTTGTTGATAGATGGGTATGCTTTTAGAATTTTTGATCAATATGCTATATTTGTAAAATAATTTTTTTTAAACTATTATATTCTGAAAGTTATCATTTTGCAGATAAATATTGTGGATTTGAGATTGTGATTTTGAAATTAGGATAACAAGAGTTCTTGTTGATAGATGTGTATGTTTTTAGAATTTTTGATCTATACGTTATATCTTTAAGATAAAATTTTAAAAACTGCTATATTTGGAAAGTTATCATTTTGTAGATAAACATTGTACATTTGAGATTGTGATTTAGAAATTAGGATAACAATAGTTCTTGTTGATAGATGGGTATGTTTTTGGAATTTTTGATCAATAGGTTATAATTTTAAAATAAAATTTCCAAAACCTCATATTTTTGGAAAGTTGTCATTTTGTTGATAAATATTTTAGATTTAGATTAATGATTTAGAAATTAGGATAACAAGAGTTTTTATTGCTAGATGGGTATGCTTTGAGAATTTTTGATCTATAGGTTATAATTTTTAAATAATTTTTCCAAAACCCGCTAATTTTAGAAAGTTATCATTTTGAAGAGAAATATTGTAGATTTGAGATTTTGATTTAGAAACTAGGATAACAAGAGTTTTGTTGATAAATTGGCATGATTTTAGATTTTTGATCAATACGTTATATCTTTAAGATAAAATTTTAAAACTCTATATTTGGAAAGTTATCATTTTGTAGATAAATATTGTAGACTTAGGATTGTGATTTAGAAATTAGGATAACAAGAGTTCTTGTTGATAGATGGGTATGTTTTGGAACTTTTGATCAATAGGTTATAATTTTAAAATGAATTTTCCAAAACCGCTATTTTGGGAATATTGTCATTTCGTTGATAAATAGTGTAGATTTAGAATTTTGATTTAGAATTTAGGATAATAAGAGTTTTGTTGATAGATGGGCATGCTTCCAGAATTTTTGATCAATAGGTTATATTTTATAAATAAAATTTCTAAAACTGCTATTTTTGGAAAATTATCATTTTGTAGAAATATTGAAGATTTGGGATTGTGATTTAGAAATTAGAATAACAAGAGTTTTGTTGATAGATGGGTATGGTTTTAAAATTTTTACCAATAGGTTATAATTTTTAAAATAAATTTTCTAAAACCTGCTATTTTTGAAAAATTATCATTTTCAGAAAGAAATACTACAGATTTGGGATTGTGATTTAGAAATTAGGATAACAAGAGTTTTGTTGATATAAGGGTATGCTTTTAGAATTTTTGATCAATAGGTTATAATTTTTAAAATAAATTTTCCAAAACCTGCTATTTTTAAAGTTATCATTTTATAGAGATATATTTTAGATTTGATATTTTGATTTAGAAATCTGGATAACAAAAGTTTTGGTTATAGATGGGTATGCTTTTAATTTTTGATCAATAGGTTATAATTTTTAAAATAAATTTTCCAAAACTTGCTATTTTTGGAAAATTATAATTTTGCTGTGAAATATTGTAGATTTGAGATTGTGATTTAGAAACTAGGGTAACAAGAGTTTTGTTGATAGATGGGTATGCTTTTAATTTTTGATCAATAGGGTATATTTTTAAAATAAATTTTCAAAACTTGCTATTTTTGGAAAGTTATCATTTTGTAGATAAATATTGTGGATTTGAGATTGTGATTTATATATTAGGATAACAAGAGTTTTGTTAATAAATGGGTATGCTTTGAGAATTTTTGATCTATAGGTTATAATTTTTAAATAATTTTTCAAAACCGCTATTTTTAGAAAGTTATCATTTTGTAGGAAAATATTGTAGATTTGAGATTTTGATTTAGAAACTAGGATAACAAGAGTTTTGTTGATAAATGAGCATGCTTTTAGAATTTTTGATCAATACGTTATATCTTTAAGATAAATTTTTAAAAACTGCTATATTTGGAAAGTTATCATTTTGTAGATAAATATTGTAGACTTAGGATTGTGATTTAGAAATTAGGATAACAAGAGTTCTTGTTGATAGATGGGTATGTTTTGGAACTTTTGATCAATAGGTTATAATTTTAAAATGAATTTTCCAAAACCCGCTATTTTGGGAATATTGTCATTTCGTTGATAAATAGTGTAGATTTAGAATTTTGATTTAGAATTTAGGATAATAAGAGTTTTGTTGATAGATGGGTATGCTTTGAGAATTTTTGATCAATAGGTTATATTTTATAAATAAAATTTCTAAAAACTGCTATTTTTGGAAAATTATCATTTTTGTAGAGAAATATTGAAGATTTGGGATTGTGATTTAGAAATTAGAATAACAAGAGTTTTTGTTGATAGATGGGTATGGTTTTAAAATTTTTACCAATAGGTTATAATTTTTAAATAAATTTTCTAAAACCTGCTATTTTTGAAAAATTATCATTTTCAGAAAGAAATACTACAGATTTGGGATTGTGATTTAGAAATTAGGATAACAAGAGTTTTGTTGATATAAGGGTATGCTTTTAGAATTTTTGATCAATAGGATATATTTATAAATAAAATTTCTAAGAACTGCTATTTTTAGAAAGTTATCATTTTTATAGAGATATATTTTAGATTTGATATTTTGATTTAGAAATCTGGATAACAAAAGTTTTTGGTTATAGATGGGTATGGTTTTAGAATTTTTGATCAATAGGTTATAATTTTTAAATAAATTTTCCAAAACTTGCTATTTTTGGAAAATTATAATTTTGCTGTGAAATATTGTAGATTTGAGATTGTGATTTAGAAACTAGGGTAACAAGAGTTTTGTTGATAGATGAGTATGCTTTTAGAATTTTTGATCAATAGGTTATAATTTTTAAATAATTTTTCAAAACCCGCTATTTTTGGAAAGTTATCATTTTGTAGATAAATATTGTGGATTTGAGATTGTGATTTATATATTAGGATAACAAGAGTTTTGTTAATAAATGGGTATGCTTTGAGAGTTTTTGATCTATAGGTTATAATTTTTAAATAATTTTTCAAAACCCGCTATTTTTGGAAAGTTATCATTTTGTAGGAAAATATTGTAGATTTGAGATTTTGATTTAGAAACTAGGATAACAAGAGTTTTTGTTGATAAATGAGCATGCTTTTAGAATTTTTGATCAATACGTTATATCTTTAAGATATATTTTTAAAAACTGCTATATTTGGAAAGATATCATTTTGTAGATAAATATTGTAGATTTGGGATTGTGATTTAAAAATTTGGATAACAAGATATCTTGTTGATAGATGAGTATGTTTTTGGAATTTTTGATCTATAGGTTATAATTTAAAAATAAATTTTCAAAACTTGCTATTTTTGGAAAGTTGTCATTTTGTTGATAAATATTGTAGATTTAGAATTGTGATTTAGAAATTAAGATAACAAGTGTTTTTGTTGATAGATTGGTATGCTTTTAGAATTTTTGATCAATAGGTTATATTTTATAAATAAAATTTCTAAGAACTGCTATTCTTGGAAAATTATCATTTTTGTAGAGAAATACTGAAGATTTAAGATTGTGACTTAGAAATTAGGATAACTAGAGTTTTTGTTGATAGATGAGTATGGTTTTATAATTTTTTACCAATAGGTTATAATTTTTAAATAAATTTTCTAAAACCTCCTATTTTTGGAAAGATATCATTTTTGTAAAGAAATGTTGAAGATTTGGGATTTTGATTTAGATATTAGGATAACAAGAGTTTTTTTTTTATGATAGATTGGTTTGGTTTTAGATTTTTTTGCCAATAGTTTATAATTTTTAAATAAATTTCTAAAACCCGCTATTTTTGGAAATCATCATTTTTGTAAAGAAATACTATAGATTTGAGATTGTGATTTAAAATTTGGATAACAAGATATCTTGTTGATAGATGTGTATGTTTTAGAATTTTTGATCAAAAGGTTATATTTTATAAATAAAATTTTTAAGAACTGCTATTTTTAGAAAGTTATCTTTTTGTTAGAGAAATATTGTAGATTTGAGATTGTAATTTAGAAATCTGGATAGCAAGAGTTTTTGTTGATAGATGGGTATGCTTTTAGAATTTTTGATCAATATGCTATATTTGTAAAATAATTTTTTAAAACTATTATATTCTGAAAGTTATCATTTTGCAGATAAATATTGTGGATTTGGGATTGTGATTTTGAAATTAGGATAACAAGAGTTCTTGTTGATAGATGTGTATGTTTTTAGAATTTTTGATCTATACGTTATATCTTTAAGATAAAATTTTAAAAACTGCTATATTTGGAAAGTTATCATTTTGTAGATAAACATTGTACATTTGAGATTGTGATTTAGAAATTAGGATAACAATAGTTCTTGTTGATAGATGGGTATGTTTTTGGAATTTTTGATCAATAGGTTATAATTTTAAAATAAAATTTCCAAAACCTCATATTTTTGGAAAGTTGTCATTTTGTTGATAAATATTTTAGATTTAGATTAATGATTTAGAAATTAGGATAACAAGAGTTTTTATTGCTAGATGGGTATGCTTTGAGAATTTTTGATCTATAGGTTATAATTTTTAAATAATTTTTCCAAAACCTGCTAATTTTAGAAAGTTATCATTTTGAAGAGAAATATTGTAGATTTGAGATTGCGATTTAAAAACTAGGATAACAAGAGTTTTTGTTGATAAATGGGCATGATTTTAGATTTTTGATCAATACGTAATATCTTTAAGATAAATTTTTAAAAACTGCTATATTTGGAAAGTTATCATTTTGTAGATAAATATTGTAGACTTAGGATTGTGATTTAGAAATTAGGATAACAAGAGTTCTTGTTGATAGATGGGTATGTTTTGGAACTTTTGATCAATAGGTTATATTTTATAAATAAAATTTCTAAAACTCGCTATTTTTGGAATATTGTCATTTCGTTGATAAATAGTGTAGATTTAGAATTTTGATTTAGAATTTAGGATAATAAGAGTTTTTGTTGATAGATGGGCATGCTTCCAGAATTTTTGATCAATAGGTTATATTTTATAAATAAAATTTCTAAAAACTGCTATTTTTGGAAAATTATCATTTTTGTAGAGAAATATTGAAGATTTGGGATTGTGATTTAGAAATTAGAATAACAAGAGTTTTTGTTGATAGATGGGTATGGTTTTAAAATTTTTAAAAATAGGTTATAATTTTTAAATAAATTTTCTAAAACCTGCTATTTTTGAAAAATTATCATTTTCGTAAAGAAATACTACAGATTTGGGATTGTGATTTAGAAATTAGGATAACAAGAGTTTTTGTTGATATAAGGGTATGCTTTTAGAATTTTTGATCAATAGGATATATTTATAAATAAAATTTCTAAGAACTGCTATTTTTAGAAAGTTATCATTTTTATAGAGATATATTTTAGATTTGATATTTTGATTTAGAAATCTGGATAACAAAAGTTTTTGGTTATAGATGGGTATGGTTTTAGAATTTTTGATCAATAGGTTATAATTTTTAAATAAATTTTCCAAAACTTGCTATTTTTGGAAAATTATAATTTTGCTGTGAAATATTGTAGATTTGAGATTGTGATTTAGAAACTAGGGTAACAAGAGTTTTTGTTGATAGATGAGTATGCTTTTAGAATTTTTGATCAATAGGTTATAATTTTAAAATAAAATTTCTAAAACTCGCTATTTTTGGAAAGTTATCATTTTGTAGATAAATATTGTGGATTTGAGATTGTGATTTATATATTAGGATAACAAGAGTTTTTGTTAATAAATGGGTATGCTTTGAGAATTTTTGATCTATATGTTATAATTTTTAAATAATTTTTTCAAAACCTGCTATTTTTAGAAAGTTATCATTTTGTAGGAAAATATTGTAGATTTGAGATTTTGATTTAGAAACTAGGATAACAAGAGTTTTTGTTGATAAATGAGCATGCTTTTAATTTTTGATCAATAGGTTATATTTTATAAATAAAATTTCTAAAACTGCTATTTTTGGAAAATTATCATTTTTGTAGAGAAATATTGAAGATTTGGGATTGTGATTTAGAAATTAGAATAACAAGAGTTTTTGTTGATAGATGGGTATGGTTTTAAAATTTTAAAAATAGGTTATAATTTTTAAATAATTTTTCAAAACCTGCTATTTTGAAAAATTATCATTTTCGTAAAGAAATACTACAGATTTGGGATTGTGATTTAGAAATTAGGATAACAAGAGTTTTTGTTGATATAAGGGTATGCTTTTAGAATTTTTGATCAATAGGATATATTTATAAATAAAATTTCTAAGAACTGCTATTTTTAAAGTTATCATTTTATAGAGATATATTTTAGATTTGATATTTTGATTTAGAAATCTGGATAACAAAAGTTTTTGGTTATAGATGGGTATGGTTTTAGAATTTTTGATCAATAGGTTATAATTTTTAAATAAATTTTCCAAAACTTGCTATTTTTGGAAAATTATAATTTTGCTGTGAAATATTGTAGATTTGAGATTGTGATTTAGAAACTAGGGTAACAAGAGTTTTTGTTGATAGATGAGTATGCTTTTAGAATTTTTTGATCAATAGGGTATATTTTTAAAATAAATTTTCTAAATCCTGGTATTTTTGGAAAGTTATCATTTTGTAGATAAATATTGTGGATTTGAGATTGTGATTTATATATTAGGATAACAAGAGTTTTTGTTAATAAATGGGTATGCTTTGAGAATTTTTGATCTATATGTTATAATTTTTAAATAATTTTTTCAAAACCTGCTATTTTTAGAAAGTTATCATTTTGTAGGAAAATATTGTAGATTTGAGATTTTGATTTAGAAACTAGGATAACAAGAGTTTTTGTTGATAAATGAGCATGCTTTTAGAATTTTTGATCAATAATGCTATATCTTTAAGATAAAATTTTTAAAAACTGCTATATTTGGAAAGATATCATTTTGTAGATAAATATTGTAGATTTGAGATTGTGATTTAAAATTTGGATAACAAGATATCTTGTTGATAGATGAGTATGTTTTGGAATTTTTGATCTATAGGTTATAATTTTAAAAATAAATTTTCAAAACTTGCTATTTTTGGAAAGTTGTCATTTTGTTGATAAATATTGTAGATTTAGAATTGTGATTTAGAAATTAAGATAACAAGTGTTTTTGTTGATAGATTGGTATGCTTTTAGAATTTTTGATCAATAGGTTATATTTTATAAATAAAATTTCTAAGAACTGCTATTCTTGGAAAATTATCATTTTGTAGAAATACTGAAGATTTAAGATTGTGACTTAGAAATTAGGATAACTAGAGTTTTTGTTGATAGATGAGTATGGTTTTATAATTTTTACCAATAGGTTATAATTTTTAAATAAATTTTCTAAAACCTCCTATTTTGGAAAGATATCATTTTGTAAAGAAATGTTGAAGATTTGGGATTTTGATTTAGATATTAGGATAACAAGAGTTTTTTTTTATGATAGATTGGTATGGTTTTAGATTTTTTTGCCAATAGTTTATAATTTTTAAATAAATTTCTAAAACTCGCTATTTTTGGAAATCATCATTTTTGTAAAGAAATACTATAGATTTGAGATTGTGATTTAGAAATTATGATAACAAGAGTTTTTTTTTGATATATGGGTATGCTTTTAGAATTTTTGATCAAAAGGTTATATTTTATAAATAAAATTTCTAAGAACTGCTATTTTTAGAAAGTTATCTTTTTGTTAGAGAAATATTGTAGATTTGAGATTGTAATTTAGAAATCTGGATAGCAAGAGTTTTTGTTGATAGATGGGTATGCTTTTAGAATTTTTGATCAATATGCTATATTTGTAAAATAATTTTTTTTAAACTATTATATTTTGAAAGTTATCATTTTGCAGATAAATATTGTGGATTTGGGATTGTGATTTTGAAATTAGGATAACAAGAGTTCTTGTTGATAGATGGGTATGTTTTTATAATTTTTGATCTATACGTTATATCTTTAAGATAAAATTTTAAAAACTGATATATTTGGAAAGTTATCATTTTGTAGATAAATATTGTACATTTGAGATTGTGATTTAGAAATTAGGATAACAATAGTTCTTGTTGATAGATGGGTATGTTTTTGGAGTTTTTGATCAATAGGTTATAATTTTAAAATAAAATTTCCAAAACCTCCTATTTTGGAAAGTTGTCATTTTGTTGATAAATATTTTAGATTTAGATTAATGATTTAGAAATTAGGATAACAAGAGTTTTATTGCTAGATGGGTATGCTTTGAGAATTTTTGATCTATAGGTTATAATTTTTAAATAATTTTTCCAAAACCTGCTATTTTAGAAAGTTATCATTTTGAAGAGAAATATTGTAGATTTGAGATTGCAATTTAAAACTAGGATAACAAGAGTTTTGTTGATAAATAGGCATGATTTTAGATTTTGATCAATACGTTATATCTTTAAGATAAATTTTTAAAAACTGCTATATTTGGAAAGTTATCATTTTGTAGATAAATATTGTAGACTTAGGATTGTGATTTAGAAATTAGGATAACAAGAGTTCTTGTTGATAGATGGGTATGTTTTGGAACTTTTGATCAATAGGTTATAATTTTAAAATAAAATTTCTAAAACTCGCTATTTTTGGAATATTGTCATTTCGTTGATAAATAGTGTAGATTTAGAATTTTGATTTAGAATTTAGGATAATAAGAGTTTTTGTTGATAGATGGGTATGCTTCCAGAATTTTTGATCAATAGGCTATATTTTATAAATAAAATTTCTAAAAACTGCTATTTTTGGAAAATTATCATTTTTGTAGAGAAATATTGAAGATTTGGGATTGTGATTTTGAAATTAGAATAACCAGAGTTTTTGTTGATAGATGGGTATGGTTTTAAAATTTTTAAAAATAGGTTATAATTTTTAAATAAATTTTCTAAAACCTGCTATTTTTGAAAAATTATCATTTTCGTAAAGAAATACTACAGATTTGGGATTGTGATTTAGAAATTAGGATAACAAGAGTTTTTGTTGATATATGGGTATGCTTTTAGAATTTTTGATCAATAGGATATATTTATAAATAAAATTTCTAAGAACTGCTATTTTTAGAAAGTTATCATTTTTATAGAGATATATTTAAGATTTGATATTTTGATTTAGAAATCTGGATAACAAAAGTTTTTGGTTATAGATGGGTATGGTTTTAGAATTTTTGATCAATAGGTTATAATTTTTAAATAAATTTTCCAAAACTTGCTATTTTTGGAAAATTATAATTTTGCTGTGAAATATTGTAGATTTGAGATTGTTATTTAGAAACTAGGGTAACAAGAGTTTTTGTTGATAGATGAGTATGCTTTTAGAATTTTTGATCAATAGGTTATATTTTATAAATAAAATTTCTAAATCCTGGTATTTTTAGAAAGTTATCATTTTGTAGATAAATATTGTGGACTTGAGATTGTGATTTATATATTAGGATAACAAGAGTTTTTGTTAATAAATGGGTATGCTTTGAGAATTTTTGATCTATAGGTTATAATTTTTAAATAATTTTTCAAAACCTGCTATTTTTAGAAAGTTATCATTTTGTAGATAAATATTGTGGATTTGAGATTGTGATTTAGAAACTAGGATAACAAAAGTTTTTGTTGATAAATGAGCATGCTTTTAGAATTTTTGATCAATACGTTATATCTTTAAGATATATTTTTTAAAAACTGCTATATTTGGAAAGATATCATTTTGTAGATAAATATTGTAGATTTGGGATTGTGATTTAAAAATTTGGATAACAAGATATCTTGTTGATAGATGAGTATGTTTTTGGAATTTTTGATCTATAGGTTATAATTTAAAAATAAATTTTTCAAAACTTGCTATTTTTGGAAAGTTGTCATTTTGTTGATAAATATTGTATATTTAGAATTGTGATTTAGAAATTTCGATAACAAGTGTTTTTGTTGATAGATTGGTATGCTTTTAGAAATTTTGATCAATAGGTTATATTTTATAAATAAAATTTCTAAGAACTGTTATTCTTGGAAAATTATCATTTTTGTGGAGAAATACTGAAGACTTAAGATTGTGATTTAGAAATTAGGATAACTAGAGTTTTTGTTGATAGATGAGTATGGTTTTATAATTTTTTACCAATAGGCTATAATTTTTAAATAGATTTTCTAAAACCTCCTATTTTTGGAAAGATATCATTTTTGTAAAGAAATGTTGAAGATTTGGGATTTTGATTTAGATATTCGGATAACAAGAGTTTTTTTTTATGATAGATTGGTATGGTTTTAGATTTTTTTGCCAATAGTTTATAATTTTTAAATAAATTTCTAAAACCCGCTATTTTTGGAAATCATCATTTTTGTAAAGAAATACTATAGATTTGAGATTGTGATTTAGAAATTATGATAACAAGAGTTTTTTTGATATATGGGTATGCTTTTAGAATTTTTGATCAAAAGGTTATATTTTATAAATAAAATTTCTAAGAACTGCTATTTTTAGAAACTTATCTTTTTGTTAGAGAAATATTGTAGATTTGAGATTGTAATTTAGAAATCTGGATAGCAAGAGTTTTTGTTGATAGATGGGTATGCTTTTAGAATTTTTGATCAATATGCTATATTTGTAAAATAATTTTTTTTAAACTATTATATTTTGAAAGTTATCATTTTGCAGATAAATATTGTGGATTTGGGATTGTGATTTTGAAATTAGGATAACAAGAGTTCTTGTTGATAGATGGGTATGTTTTTAGAATTTTTGATCTATACGTTATATCTTTAAGATAAAATTTTAAAAACTGATATATTTGGAAAGTTATCATTTTGTAGATAAATATTGTACATTTGAGATTGTGATTTAGAAATTAGGATAACAATAGTTCTTGTTGATAGATGGGTATGTTTTTGGAGTTTTTGATCAATAGGTTATAATTTTAAAATAAAATTTCCAAAACCTCCTATTTTTGGAAAGTTGTCATTTTGTTGATAAATATTTTAGATTTAGATTAATGATTTAGAAATTAGGATAACAAGAGTTTTTATTGCTAGATGGGTATGCTTTGAGAATTTTTGATCTATAGGTTATAATTTTTAAATAATTTTTCCAAAACCTGCTAATTTTAGAAAGTTATCATTTTGAAGAGAAATATTGTAGATTTGAGATTGCGATTTAAAAACTAGGATAACAAGAGTTTTTGTTGATAAATAGGCATGATTTTAGATTTTTGATCAATACGTTATATCTTTAAGATAAAATTTTAAAACCGCTATATTTGGAAAGTTATCATTTTGTAGATAAATATTGTAGACTTAGGATTGTGATTTAGAAATTAGGATAACAAGAGTTCTTGTTGATAGATGGGTATGTTTTGGAACTTTTGATCAATAGGTTATAATTTTAAAATGAATTTTCCAAAACCTGCTATTTTTGGAATATTGTCATTTCGTTGATAAATAGTGTAGATTTAGAATTTTGATTTAGAATTTAGGATAATAAGAGTTTTTGTTGATAGATGGGTATGCTTCCAGAATTTTTGATCAATATGTTATATTTTATAAATAAAATTTCTAAAAACTGCTATTTTTGGAAAATTATCATTTTTGTAGAGAAATATTGAAGATTTGGGATTGTGATTTAGAAATTAGAATAACCAGAGTTTTTGTTGATAGATGGGTATGGTTTTAAAATTTTTAAAAATAGGTTATAATTTTTAAATAAATTTTCTAAAACCTGCTATTTTTGGAAAATTATCATTTTTGTAAAGAAATACTATAGATTTGGGATTGTGATTTAGAAATTAGGATAACAAGAGTTTTTGTTGATATATGGGTATGCTTTTAGAATTTTTGATCAATAGGATATATTTATAAATAAAATTTCTAAGAACTGCTATTTTTAGAAAGTTATCATTTTTATAGAGATATATTTTAGATTTGATATTTTGATTTAGAAATCTGGATAACAAAAGTTTTTGTTAATAAATGGGTATGCTTTGAGAATTTTGGTCTATAGGTTATAATTTTTAAATAATTTTTCCAAAACCCGCTATTTTTAAAGTTATCATTTTGAAGAGAAATATTGTAGATTTGAGATTGTGATTTAGAAACTAGGATAGCAAGAGTTTTTGTTGATAAATGGGCATGATTTTAGAATTTTTGATCAATACGTTATATCTTTAAGAATTTTTTTTAAAAACTGCTATATTTGGAAAGTTATCATTTTGTAGATAAATATTGTGGATTTGAGATTGTGATTTATATATTAGGATAACAAGAGTTTTTGTTAATAAATGGGTATGCTTTGAGAATTTTTGATCTATAGGTTATAATTTTTAAATAATTTTTTCAAAACCTGCTATTTTTAGAAAGTTATCATTTTGTAGGAAAATATTGTAGATTTGAGATTGTGATTTAGAAACTAGGATAACAAAAGTTTTTGTTGATAAATGAGCATGCTTTTAGAATTTTTGATCAATACGTTATATCTTTAAGATATATTTTTTAAAAACTGCTATATTTGGAAAGATATCATTTTGTAGATAAATATTGTAGATTTGGGATTGTGATTTAAAAATTTGGATAACAAGATATCTTGTTGATAGATGAGTATGTTTTTGGAATTTTTGATCTATAGGTTATAATTTAAAAATAAATTTTTCAAAACTTGCTATTTTTGGAAAGTTGTCATTTTGTTGATAAATATTGTAGATTTAGAATTGTGATTTAGAAATTTCGATAACAAGTGTTTTTGTTGATAGATTGGTATGCTTTTAGAAATTTTGATCAATAGGTTATATTTTATAAATAAAATTTCTAAGAACTGTTATTCTTGGAAAATTATCATTTTTGTGGAGAAATACTGAAGACTTAAGATTGTGATTTAGAAATTAGGATAACTAGAGTTTTTGTTGATAGATGAGTATGGTTTTATAATTTTTTACCAATAGGCTATAATTTTTAAATAAATTTTCTAAAACCTCCTATTTTTGGAAAGTTATCATTTTTGTAAAGAAATGTTGAAGATTTGGGATTTTGATTTAGATATTAGGATAACAAGAGTTTTTTTTTATGATAGATTGGTATGGTTTTAGATTTTTTTGCCAATAGTTTATAATTTTTAAATAAATTTCTAAAACCCGCTATTTTTGGAAATCATCATTTTTGTAAAGAAATACTATAGATTTGAGATTGTGATTTAGAAATTATGATAACAAGAGTTTTTTTTTGATATATGGGTATGCTTTTAGAATTTTTGATCAAAAGGTTATATTTTATAAATAAAATTTCTAAGAACTGCTATTTTTAGAAACTTATCTTTTTGTTAGAGAAATATTGTAGATTTGAGATTGTAATTTAGAAATCTGGATAGCAAGAGTTTTTGTTGATAGATGGGTATGCTTTTAGAATTTTTGATCAATATGCTATATTTGTAAAATAATTTTTTTTAAACTATTATATTTTGAAAGTTATCATTTTGCAGATAAATATTGTGGATTTGGGATTGTGATTTTGAAATTAGGATAACAAGAGTTCTTGTTGATAGATGGGTATGTTTTTAGAATTTTTGATCTATACGTTATATCTTTAAGATAAAATTTTAAAAACTGCTATATTTGGAAAGTTATCATTTTGTAGATAAATATTGTACATTTGAGATTGTGATTTAGAAATTAGGATAACAATAGTTCTTGTTGATAGATGGGTATGTTTTTGGAATTTTTGATCAACAGGTTATAATTTTAAAATAAAATTTCCAAAACCTCCTATTTTTGGAAAGTTGTCATTTTGTTGATAAATATTTTAGATTTAGATTAATGATTTAGAAATTAGGATAACAAGAGTTTTTATTGCTAGATGGGTATGCTTTGAGAATTTTTGATCTATAGGTTATAATTTTTAAATAATTTTTCCAAAACCTGCTAATTTTAGAAAGTTATCATTTTGAAGAGAAATATTGTAGATTTGAGATTGCGATTTAAAAACTAGGATAACAAGAGTTTTTGTTGATAAATAGGCATGATTTTAGATTTTTGATCAATACGTTATATCTTTAAGATAAATTTTTAAAAACTGCTATATTTGGAAAATTATCATTTTGTAGATAAATATTGTAGACTTAGGATTGTGATTTAGAAATTAGGATAACAAGAGTTCTTGTTGATAGATGGGTATGTTTTGGAACTTTTGATCAATAGGTTATAATTTTAAAATGAATTTTCCAAAACCTGCTATTTTTGGAATATTGTCATTTCGTTGATAAATAGTGTAGATTTAGAATTTTGATTTAGAATTTAGGATAATAAGAGTTTTTGTTGATAGATGGGTATGCTTCCAGAATTTTTGATCAATAGGTTATATTTTATAAATAAAATTTCTAAAAACTGCTATTTTTGGAAAATTATCATTTTTGTAGAGAAATATTGAAGATTTGGGATTGTGATTTAGAAATTAGAATAACCAGAGTTTTTGTTGATAGATGGGTATGGTTTTAAAATTTTTAAAAATAGGTTATAATTTTTAAATAAATTTTCTAAAACCTGCTATTTTTGAAAAATTATCATTTTCGTAAAGAAATACTATAGATTTGGGATTGTGATTTAGAAATTAGGATAACAAGAGTTTTTGTTGATATATGGATATGCTTTTAGAATTTTTGATCAATAGGATATATTTATAAATAAAATTTCTAAGAACTGCTATTTTTAGAAAGTTATCATTTTTATAGAGATATATTTTAGATTTGATATTTTGATTTAGAAATCTGGATAACAAAAGTTTTTGTTAATAACTGCGTATGTTTTGAGAATTTTTGGTCTATAGGTTATAATTTTTAAATAATTTTTCCAAAACCTGCTATTTTTAGAAAGTTATCATTTTGAAGAGAAATATTGTAGATTTGAGATTGTGATTTAGAAACTAGGATAGCAAGAGTTTTTGTTGATAAATGGGCATGATTTTAGAATTTTTGATCAATACGTTATATCTTTAAGAAAATTTTTTAAAAACTGCTATATTTGGAAAGTTATCATTTTGTAGATAAATATTGTAGATTTAGGATTGTGATTTAGAAATTAGGATAACAAGAGTTCTTGTTGATAGATGGGTATGTTTTGGAATTTTTGACAAATAGGTTATAATTTTAAAATAAATTTTCCAAAACCTGCTATTTTTGAAAAGTTGTCATTTCGTTGATAAATACTGTAGATTTAGAATTTTTATTTAGAATTTAAGATAACAAAAGTTTTTGTTGATATATGGGTATGCTTTCAGAATTTTTGATCAATAGGTTATATTTTATAAATAAAATTTCTAAAAACTGCTATTTTTGGAAAATTATCATTTTTGTAGAGAAATATTGAAGATTTAGGATTGTGATTTATAAATTAGAATAACAAGAGATTTTGTTGATAGATGGGTATGGTTTAAAAAATTTTTACCAATAGGTTATAATTTTTAAATAAATTTTTTAAAACCTGCTATTTTTGGAAAATTATCATTTTTGTAAAGAAATACTATAGATTTGGGATTGTGATTTAGAAATTAGGATAAGAGTTTTTGTTGATATATGGGTATGCTTTTTGAATTTTTGACCAATAGATTATATTTTATAAATAAAATTTCTAAGAACTGCTATTTTAAGAAAGATATCATTTTTGTAGAGATATATTTTAGATTTGGGATTTTGATTTAGAAATCTGGATAACAAATGTTTTTGGTTATAGATGGGTATGGTTTTAGAATTTTTGATCAATAGTTTACAATTTTTAAATAAATTTTTCAAAACCTGCTATTTTTGGAAAATTATAATTTTGTAGAGAAATATTGTAGATTTGAGATTGTGATTTAGAAACTAGGATAACGGGAGTTTTTGTTGATAGATGGGTATGCTTTTAGAATTTTTTGATCAATAGGGTATATTTTTAAAATAAATTTTCTAAAACCTGGTATTTTTGGAAAGTTATCATTTTGTAGATAAATATTGTGGATTTGGGATTGTGATTTATATATTACGATAACAAGAGTTTTTGTTGATAGATGGGTATGCTTTGAGAATTTTTGATCTATAGGTTATAATTTTTAAATAATTTTTCCAAAACCTGCTATTTTTTTAAAGTTATCATTTTGTAGGGAAATATTGTAGATTTGAGATTGTGATTTAAAAACTAGGATAACAAGAGTTTTGTTGATAAATGAGCATGCTTTTATAATTTTTGATCTATAGGTTATAATTTAAATAAATTTTCCAAAACTTGCTATTTTTGGAAAATTATAATTTTGTAGAGAAATATTGTAGATTTGAGATTGTGATTTAGAAACTAGGATAACGGAGTTTTGTTGATAGATGGGTATGCTTTTAGAATTTTTGATCAATAGGTATATTTTTAAAATAAATTTTCTAAAACCTGGTATTTTTGGAAAGTTATCATTTTGTAGATAAATATTGTGGATTTGGGATTGTGATTTATATATTACGATAACAAGAGTTTTTGTTGATAGATGGGTATGCTTTGAGAATTTTTGATCTATAGGTTATAATTTTTAAATAATTTTTCCAAAACCTGCTATTTTTTTAAAGTTATCATTTTGTAGGGAAATATTGTAGATTTGAGATTGTGATTTAAAAACTAGGATAACAAGAGTTTTTGTTGATAAATGAGCATGCTTTTATAATTTTTGATCTATTACGTTATATCTTTAAGATATATTTTTAAAAATGGCTATATTTGGAAAGTTATCATTTTGTATATAAATATTGTAGATTTGAGATTGTGATTTAAAAATTTGGATAACAAGAATTCTTGTTGATAGATGAATATGTTTTTGGAATTTTTGATCTAGTGGTTATAATTTAAAAATAAATTTTCCAAAACTTGCTATTTTTGGAAAGTTATCATTTTGTTGATAAATATTGTAGATTTAGAATTGTGATTTAGAAATTAGAATAACAAGAGTTTTTGTTGATAGATTGGTATGTTTTTAAAATTTTTGATCAATAGGTTATATTTTATAAATAAAATTTCTAAGAACTGCTATTCTTGGAAAATTATCATTTTTGTAGAGAAATACTGAAGATTTATGATTGTGATTTAGAAATTAGGATAACTAGAGTTTTTGTTGATAGATGAGTATGGTTTTATAATTTTTTACCAATAGGTTATAATTTTTAAATAAATTTTCTAAAACCTCTTATTTTTGGAAAGTTATCATTTTTGTAAAGTAATACTATAGATTTGGGATTGTGATTTATAAATTAAGAAAACAAGAACTTTTGTTGATATGAGTATTATTTTAGAATTTTTTATCAATAAGTTGTATTTTTGAAGTAAATTTTTTTAAACTACTATTTTTGGAAAGTTATCATTTTTATAGAGAAATATTGTGGATTTGAATTTCTGATTTAGAAATTAGGCTAACACGATTTTTCGTTGATATATGAATATAATTTGAGAATTTTTTTATCAATAGGTTGTATTTTTAATATATATTTTTTTAACTGTTATTTTTGAAAAGTTATCATTTTTATAGAGAAATATTGTAGATTTGAGATTATTATTTTGAAATTAGGGTAAAAATAATTTTTGTTGATATATGAGTATTGTGTAAAAAATTTTTATCAACAACTTGTATTTTTTAAATACACTTCTTAAAAACTGTTATTTTTGGAAAGTTGTCATTTTATAGATAAATAGTGCAGATTTGAGATTTTGATTTAGAAATTAGTATAACAATAATTTTTGTTGATATATGAGTATCAATAGCTTGTATTTTTAAATAAACTTTTTAAAAACTACTAATTTTAGAAAGTTATTATTTTATAAATAAATATTATAAATTTGGAATTGTGATTTATAAATTAGAAATTTAACATGAATTTTTAAATTTAGAATACATAAAAATGAAATTTTCTTAACTTTAGAATACATAAAAAATGAAGAACACCTAATATAGGTTAAGTTTTTAAAAAATAGTTATAATTTTAGAATACATGTTCAAAAAAAATTTCATTTCAAGTATTGAAGATAATTCATTTCCGAAATATATAGGAAGATAATTCATTTCCGAGTTGTCTTTTTAAAAATCCGAAGTTGTAGTCCTCTCTTTCGAACCGAACCGTGATTATGGAGCAGACAGCAAGTAAATATAGACCCCAGCACCACCACTATATACGCTGCTAGAGAAAGCCCATTAATAACTTTTATGGACCTATATTGATAAGTTCATTTTGGGCTGATCTTAGAAGCCCAAATGAAGACGAAGGCACGGAGAATTAAAATTTGCCCCGCCGGTTTGAAACTTTTAGCCGGAGGGAGAAGATGACGACCTGTTTTCGTGTTCCTCGCCGCTGAATCCTCCGTACGTATTGCTATCGGAGATTTCTTCAATTCGTGGCGGTCTTCGATTATCCAAGACACCAATGGCTTCCTTAAGGTCCGAAAACTTCCTATAATGCTGCTAGTGTTAGATCCTTTCGTCCTTAGGAGTAGTATCAGTGTAATGTTTTTGAACACTGTGATTGATAATTAAGATGTGGAATTAGTGATTAGTTATGAACCTAGTGCCACAAATCAACTATCTTTTACTTGATTATGGATAGTTACAGTGGTTGGTTTAATGCAGATTCTGAGTTATAGTTCCAATGATCCATTTAATTGTATTTTAAAACGTGATGATAAGATAGCTTGCCTGTTAATATAAGCTTTGAATTTGAGATTGAGACTGTCTCCATCCTTTTAATATAGCATATGGAATCTTTGATCGAGGACGGTGAAGACCATGGTAATATTGTTACTGGAATAATGGTCCCAGGGTTGCTCTCTGTATCGTCATTTCTCTGCTTTATCTTGATCAAGCATTCAAGCTTGGTTGAGTTTCACAAATCTTTGATCGAGGACGGTGAAACTTGATCATGGTAATCTTGATTTGTTGTTTCAACCTTCAAATGATCTTCTCGAGAATATTTGAGATGCTCTTTCACTCCCACATGCTTAATTGGACATTGTTTGTTCTGTTTTTAGGGACTATGCATCACCTTGGCTCAATGTACAAAGCTGGCAAAATACTTTAAACATGTGCTTCGCCTTACTTAACTACCCTGGAAGCCTGGACACGTTCCTTGAAATTGAGGTATCTAATCATGGAAGTTCCAACCTTAAAATAGCTTGATTTTCGTTAGACTTTGTTGATCAGACAAATGCACATCTTATACTATGATTTTATATTCCTTGCTTGATGTTGTGTCAGCTAGCCGAACTCATACCAGCATCCTGTACCAGGGAGTCGCTTTCAAAACACTAAGAATGAAAACATAGAGGTTGGCATCACGCTATTCGTATTATACCACAAACGGAAAGAAGATATCGTTTTTGAGCGTACGCGTGTTGCTTACTTTTGGAGGACTTGCCAACTGGTGAAAAACTCATAATTATAGGGATAAACTTGGTACGTTCGTTAAAAGATCTCAAGGAATGCTGATAGACATGCGTTCAAGTTCTATTCCTATTTGGTCTTGCGTGCAGGTTGGCTTTCTTTGACCGCTTCTTTTACATAGATCGTGCACTCATGTCTTTTTGAGTTAAAAACATATTTAACTGTGTTTTATATGATTATAGGTTGACGGCTGATTACTCTAATATCTAGGAACGTGCATACAAGTATGAAAAAATCAGTGACGATGGTTTCATCTCTGCGCTAAGGTCAGCTCTTTTTGTCTCCTCTACGTGTAAACATGTAATTGACAATTTCAGTAAAAAAAGGAAAACTAAGAGATAAAGAAAGAATACGACTTTGGATCTTCTAAACTGTTTTATAAAAATGAAAGCACATAGAGATAATAGATGTCACAATAATAAGTAAAAAGTGGGTTTCTTGACCCATAAGAAATGCTGATCCCTCCTCTTCGTCTTGTCTTCTTCCTTTTGCTCTCATCCATTTGTTTGTTACAGATCAAAGCTGATGAAAGCGGCTTGGGAAATCATATCAAAGTAGACCCGAAACTCAAGTTCGAGAACCCGAAACTACGTGAAGCCTACATTGCTCTCCAATCATGGAAACAAACAATCTTCTCTGACCCTTTCAATTTCACAGCCAACTGGAACGGCTCAGATGTTTGCTCCTACAATGGAATCTACTGTGCTCCTTCTCCAAACTCATACCCCAAAACCAGAGTCGTTGCAGGCATTGACCTCAACCACGCCGACATGGCTGGTTACTTGCCTGCCGAGCTTGGTCTCCTTACTGATCTCGCTCTCTTTCATCTCAACTCGAACCGTTTCTGCGGTGAAGTCCCCCTCACGTTCAACCGCATGAAGCTTCTCCACGAGCTTGACCTTAGCAACAACAGATTCGTTGGGAAGTTCCCTAGCGTTGTCCTCTCTTTACCTTCTCTTAAGTTCTTGGATCTCCGCTTCAACGATTTCGAAGGAAAGATCCCTTCAAAGCTCTTCGACAGAAGGCTCGACGCTATCTTCTTGAATCATAACAGGTTTCGGTTTGGGATCCCCGACAACATGGGGAACTCTCCGGTCTCAGCTCTGGTTCTTGCGGACAACGATCTTGGAGGATGCATACCAGGAAGTATAGGTCAGATGGGGAAGACACTCAACGAGCTTATCCTCTCTAACGATAACTTAACCGGTTGTTTACCTCCTCAGATAGGAAACCTCAAGAACGTGACGGTTTTCGACATCAGTTCAAACACTCTGCGCGGTTTACTACCATCTAGCATCGGCAACATGAAGAGCTTAGAAGAGCTTCACGTGGCTAATAATGGCTTCTCGGGACTTATTCCTCCAAGTATCTGCCAGCTTCCTAACCTTGAGAACTTCACTTACGCTTCCAACTTCTTCACCGGTCGTGCTCCTATATGCGCAGCTCTATCTGTAACCGAGGCCGTTGTGAACGGCTCCATGAACTGTATTGCTGGTATGGCTAGTCAAAGATCGGTTAAAGAGTGTTTATCTCTGTTGGCTCGTCCTGTTGATTGCAGTACGTTTGGATGTTTCAACATCTTCTCTCCACCACCGCCGACGTTCAAGATGGCTCCCGCTGTTCGGATGCTTCCTCCACCGATTTACGTTTACACTTCGCCTCCACCACCGTCGTCCAAGATGTCGCCTACCGTTCGTGCTTACCCTCCTCCATCACCATCCCCATCTCCTCCACCGCCTTATGTATACTCATCTCCTCCCTCCACCGTACGTGTACTCATCTCCTCCACTTCCGCCTCCTCCAAGTCCACCACCGCCGTGTCCCGAATCATCTCCGCCACCGCCTGTTGTATTCTATGCACCCGTGACGCAGAGACCGCCACCACCATCACCAGTATACTATGCACCGGAAACACAAAGCCCTCCACCGCCATCACCAGTATACTATCCATCGGAAACACAAAGTCCACCACCACCATCACCGGTTTACTATCCGTGGGAAACACCAAGTCCTCCACCACCAACACCGGTATACTATCCTTCAGAAACAAAAAGTCCACCACCACCATCACCGGTTTACTATCCATGGGAAACACCAAATCCTCCACCACCAACTGAGTATTATTATTCACCAAACCAGTCTCCGCCGCCAACAAAGGGATGTAAAGACAGCCATCCTCCCCAAGCATCACCAAGTTATGAACCAGCTCCTGAATATTCTTACACACCACCACCTCCTCCTTCCTACCCCGACACGACTCTTCCACCAATTCCAAGTGTCTCCTATGCTTCCCCTCCTTACTACTAGTTACAAACCACTGAGAGAGAGAGAGAAGAAAATGCATTGCCTTATGATTAACGACTACTCACAATTACATTCTTTTGGCTACGAGACTATAATTTGTGTGTGTGGTTAATACTCGAGTTAGTCTTTCCATATGTTTTTTCTTTGTGGATATTTTGTTCATTTTTCTTTGCCTAACACAGAATGGAGTACAGAGTTTTTCTATCTGTTACCATCCTATAATGTATTTCTTGTTATTAAACTGGCTTGTATAAATAATAACAATAAATATACACCCCTTTTAAGAAAATCTCTAATTTTCAAATTTAAGTTGAATTATCTGTTGACAAAAAAAAGTTGAAATATCTAATTGTAAAACTTCGGTTCTCTTTATCTCGGCTTAGCCTCATCAGGATATCCTATGAGCTGTTTATCTTAGGAGAAGCTGTAGGGATATCAGTATATGTCTCTTTACTCTTTATCTTAGGAGAAGCTGTAAGGGATATCAGTAATATATGAACTATAGTATATAGGTAAGCATTCAACATTATATAACATAAAGTTAAGCAACAAAGATCCAACATTATTCAACATGTTATTGCAACATCAAAGAGAGAGCATTAAGCCGCTAAGTTCCTAATCCGCACAGCTACACTTACACCTAGAAACACAGCGTTTACATTCCAGAAGCGAGGGCTTGGCCACGGTGTCGCAGCCGCATGTGGTGGTGCATGTCCTCTGAGATACACCACCCCAAAGGCAACGAGCCATGCACCGGAGCACCGGCACACACTTAGGGCAGCCGTAGTTCATCTGCTCCGCCATGCATGTCTTGCAGCTGGTTTGCGACGGCGGATGTCGGCAGCCACCACGGGAGTTGAGTGCGTTGGTTCTCGAAATTGGTAGGAGTGTGGAGAGGAATAGGAGGAAGATGAGAGAGGAGAAGAGGCTTTGGAACTTGTAGGTGTTGTTCATGCTGAAAGTTAGTTTTGGTTTGTGAGAGAGTTGACGTTTGTATCTTTGAGAATGTTATTGGTTTTTATATACAGAGGTTTTGTCATGATATACGAATATAGATAGATCTGTTGATTTGGTTAGTATATAGTGATTTTATTTACAAGAGTCAAACGAGATCGACAGTGCAGTGCCCCAAAATGCATTTAAGTAAAGCATTCACTGTTTCTTGAAGTGTACAATCTCCTTAAATGCTCTCTTCTAGTATGATTTTTTTTGACTGATTTACATTATAAGTCACTTTGTGACTTTTTATTGCATTGTAGAGCACTTATTGCTCATGTGGTAGTTTTTCTTAAATAAATGCAATAACAACATGATTCTAGTTGAGATTCGAAAGATTCTAATTCCCTTGTTTTTTTGCTTTTGTTTAAAAATTTTGTTTGGCTTTTTTTTTTTTTTTTTCATTTAATACATTTATGTCTAGAGAAGACATCTCCGACCTCTCCGTCAACCAACCACCGCCACATCTATGTCCTCCTCACTAGCCACCAAACTGCCATGCCCTCTTTCCTTACTGGAGTTCTGAAGTGTGAAGTTTCTGTAAATCATAAATAGAATGGGTTATCATCCAAATCAAAATCCAAATCAAAGCTCGATCTTCTCGAGCTCGCGGTGCCTCATGTCGTCTGCGCCGAGTCTCTTCTTCGTGGTGAGGTCCTACGGCGAATCACCTCCGCATTACTCCGGCCACATTCGTCGTCGAAGAACCACCTCTGCATCACTCCGGAGCGCCCAGATCTGGAGTCCTTATGGCCCGTCTTCTCCGTCGCAGAGTAAAGGGTCGAGAGCAACAATGGTGAAGTTTATGCATTTTGCGCCGTTTAGTCCTTTGAGTTTTAGATGTTTCCTTTTTGACTTCAGACTAGCTGATTTGCACCAATCACCTTTTGATTTCAAGTCAAACTTTCTAAAGTGCATTTTAACCCCCCTTCCCCGCCCGCGGTCGCAAAGTGAAAACTCAAAAGCAATAATTGTCAAGTATCAGTCTTTTGCGCTTTGGTTCTTCAAGTTTTAGTTTTTTTCATGTTTGACTTTCAGACTTTTAGATTTATAGAAATAATCTTTTGATTTCGCCCCAAACTTTCTGATGTGCATTTTAACCCTTGTTATATGCAAATACATAGTAACGCAATAATATACAAATACACAGTAATGCAATAATCTTGTGTACATTGTTAGTAAAGATATTTTGTATGTAGTTACATGTACATGACACAATGAACACAAACTTTCCCTGTCTACATGTACAACGATTCATATGTACACTAAATTTCACTGTCCACATGTACAACGATTCATATGTACACCAAAAATAATTTTTTCCATCAAAAATTAATTAATTTCTTTTTTAAAAAAAGTTTTAACATCAGTGATAAACATGATACATTTATACATGCAATTTGATAATACTCACCAATAATATTTAAATGTTAAACACACATACGAAGATTCTTGAATATTTATATGTATATGTTACGTTGTACACAAAATTTCACTATCCATATGTACAATGATTAACATGTACATTGATAAGCTTGTGCAGTGATTCACATGTATACCTGATAAATTTATTATATACATTTGGAAGTTTCAATATTTGCAGGGTCAAAACCCGTCTACTTGAACACATATTTTACAGTCAAATATTGTCACGTGTACACATATATTTTATTGTCCACATGTACAAGGTTTTACAAAAACTACATGTACCAGGTTTTACGAAAAATCACATATCTACCAGTATATTTGTACAGTGCTCTTATGATATTTGATGATCTTAGTATTTTTGGTATAGTTGCTAAAAAAAAATATTTTGAGTAACTTGTTTTAATACATAGATCGTTTTAGTTCTCATTATATTTATATATTGAATTTGTTTGTTCAATATTCATATCATATGGGATAAAAATAAAATTTAAAATTTCATTTTTGTCAACTTTAGAAATTCAATTAAATCATTTATATCATTCCATTCATAATATAGTGTCCACATGGACATCCAAAGCCATTGATTTTTTCTTTGGAGTTTTGTGTTTACTTTTATGGAAAACATTAACAATATTTGGTGTCCAAACTAGCATAGAGAAATTATCAGTGTGAACATATGAATTATTATTTTCAACAATGACATCTCATGATTTTTATGGTTTTAACATATGTTTTAGTTTATTTAAATAATTTACGATGCGTTTTGATGTTGTTGTGTGTATGTGTTCATTTGCATATTATAAGGGCTGGGAAGCACATTTGGAAGTTTGAAATTAGTTCAAGAGGACTTCTTATACGAAAATCTGAGAGTTTGGGTTCACATTGAGAAGAACAGAAATGTTCAAGGACCAAACGTGCAAAAAAGGAGAAGTTTGGCTTGGAAACGATCGATCTATGTCTTCATCACCAAAACCAACCAATCATGGATTAACCGGAGGTCGGTGCTGGCTTATCACGGAGTCATGTTCGCGGATCGAGCTTGAGCATGACTTGAAGATGAATCGAGACGACGAAGGTGGATCTGTAGTCGGAGATCGCCGCAGTGGCTCTCCGTCGTCGCGCTGAGAGATCCTGGTTGCAGTCGGGACAAGAAGACACATAGGGCATAGCGATTTGGTGCTCGCGGCACAGACCAGACAGCTAGGAGAAGAAGCTTGAAGCGGTGAAATCTCAGTTATGTTTTAATTAAAAAAACCTGATAAAGATGAAGAGGGTGTTCAAAAAAATAAAAAAAGATGAATAGAAAAGCAACGAAGAGAATGGGACCACCAATTATAAAAGGAAAGAAGAAAATGTGTGAAAGCAGAATGGTTCAGTTTTAGTTAGAAAAGCTAACGACAATTTGATCAAATAGTTAGAAAAAGTGTGTGGGTAGAAGAAAGTGTCGTACGATGTTATTAAAACTGTAAATGTGACCTACAATGTAATATTTTCATTTTTTTCTGGTCAACAACTCTCTTCCATGTTTTATTTCATCAATATGCATTTATTAACTTTTTTTCCGGTTCACAAAACGTATACTCCTTCTGTTTTATATTAAGTGTCATTTTAACATTTTTTTCTTGTTACTTTAACTTTCAATTTAATATTAAACTAAAATGCATTGATTTTATAAATAATTTCATTTATCTAAAATACTATTGGTTGAATATGTGTAATTAACAAGAACTTAAAGGCATTTCAATCATTTTTTTAGTATGTGTGAAAAATGTCAAAATGACATTGTTTATGAAACGGATGAAGTATTTGAACATGTGTATGAACAAACATTTAATTAAAACCAATTTGAATTAAAGATAGACAACAAAATATGAAACAATTATGAATAATATACTAATATACATATTATGTATTTCTTCTTCCAGTAACTTATGTGAAGGATCACAGCCAATTCTTGCGAATGTCGAAGGTGTAGTTGTTCTCCAGGTAGCACTTATTGTCGTCGTCTACGAACTGAAAAACGGTAATAAGACAAAATAATTTGCAAACTGAAGATGGTTTTCTTAATTTCGGAACAATCGCTTCTAGCTATCAAGAGGAAAACAGTAATAATTTTCCAATGTATCTAAATTGTTTCATTTTGCCAATTTATTATAGCAAGTTAAAAAAATGGAGTAACAGTTGAAGATATGATTATAAGTTACCGCAGAACTGGAAATGGTATTTAGTTATGTTGAACTAACAATATGAAAATAAGTTTTGATTTTTTTTTATTTTGGTACCTTAGATTTAACGGAATAGGAGCCTCTAACAAGCATACCAGACGGTGTCGATTCTTCGAACATGACATGGGTATACGGTTCCGCCTGTGGACTAAACGTTCCTAGCATCTCCTTTCTACTATACACTGTTCTCATCAAAAGAGAGAAAAATTAGCGAAAAAGCTTCAAAATGTTGTTGTACTTAAGTGTGGTACACGAGTGCGTCAAAGACACAAAAAATACCCTTGAGTCCGGTCTTCCAAACCGAGTTGCTGTACCGGAGGCCGGACACAATGTTGTTGGTCACACGGAAAGTAAATACAAGAGTGTACTTAGAGCCTTCTTTGAGAGTAAACCATGGTCCTTTCGATGCCGGGTTACCGTCTTCAGGTACCGTCAATACCATGTCTTCTCTATCCGGTGACCTAATTGTTAAGTACATTATCTTTACCACCGGATCCGGAGTCTCTGTATATATATTTTTGTTATTCAATCAAATTACAAATACATACGCATAAATATATACTATTTGCACACAAGAAAAAGCAATAATGTAATCAATTGGAATTCTCTTTAAACCGGATTTATTTGTTATTAAACGATAGAGCTAAAATGGGTACTACAAATTGGTTTACCTCCAACGTCCTCCATATCCACACTGCCTAGAAGTTGTTCTTTCCATCTCCTCAAGCTTTCATCATCCTAAACAATTTATTTCAATAGTACCAAAAAGTGATTAGACTGTCGTCTAGGTTTTGAAAACAAAATTCACCTATTATTATGTAGGTCAGATAAAGAACATTAAAAGAATAAAAAACCAAATATGTAACATTTGTGGACTAACATAGTAGCATAGCCAAAATGCTATGTGTTATTATAATTTAATCAAACAGGACATGAGAGATCAAAACCTTGTCTTTCTCGAGCTGTTCTTTGAGAGCGATCATGGGACCAAGCTCAAGCTTCTTGTCTTCGTCTTCATCGTCATCATCTGTCGGACACAAAGAGCTGTGGCTGTTCTTTCTGCTTAACGTCCCTTTTCCCTTTTGATCTTCTGAAGTTTCTTCAGCTTTCTTCTCCTCCTCTTTCAAAACCATCTTTGTTTTCTTGATATATTGTTCTGATTTAATTTGGTTCCTAGAAAATTTCCATTATTGGATTTGATTCAATATGATTTCCTGCAGATGAGGAGACAACCATTTAGTTTAATTAAAGGATTTTTTTTTGGTCAAAAGAATGAGAAGAAGGTAACAAGAAGAAAAATAAAGAGAGCTAAAAGATAGATCATGAGAGAGAGCTTTGGTGTTTTTGTTTGAGGAATGTTTAATATGGAGTTCGGAGAAAAGGTCATGCGGTGATCCTTAATTTAAGGTTTGTAGTCTTCCCGTTCACATGATTTATCTTCTAAAAATAAATGGTATAGCATAATTAATTATGCATACGTACGTGCATCTGAATATACATGCATGGACGTAGATCTCTATATACCCATGCATGACTGAGACCAGCGAACCGCGGTGGAGACTGGAGATAATTTGGTGTCTCCCGTCAAATGCAATATAGGACGAGAAAAAGTATTGGCCCATGAAAATTAGGCCTCAATCCCTCCAACACTTAAGTCCAATAACGGTCTGTAAAATTTCACTTAATAGTTGTTATTCGAAGTTATGTAAATACTTTAATATAAAATTTAAACAGTTAAACATAAATTTCTGCTAGATACATATGAGTTGGACATGGTTATTTTCAAATTTTTAGTCTGTCCTAAAAATTAGAGTATTTCTAAGTTAAATATTTTATCCAGCTTTTCATTTTTAAACAAATATCTAGCACATTATTGCGGGCCGATTATTTTGAACCTCAGATTTTTGGGTTACATGCTTGTGGATTCGGAGGCGTCTGATGAAACTTCTCAATTTGGCAAACCTTTTCCTTCTGTGTAATGTCAACAATGGGAGATCAGCTCTGTTTTGACATGACAATTGGACCGGTCTTGGTCCTCTATTACACATTTCCGGAGCCAATGGACCTAGGGTGACTGGAAGTGGCGCTTCCTCTATGGTTTCAGACGCGGTGTTTAGTGGAAGTTGCGCATTATCTAGGGGGAGACACCCAATATTGGTGTTGTTTCGAGAGTGCTTGCCTACCGAACCACCAAACGCTAATTCATTGCAGAATGACATGTTTGTTTGGAGCAACTCACCTACTGTCACTCCTTTGGATTTTTCCTCATCGCGCACTTGAGAGTCCTTACAAGTTCATCTTCAACGTGTTTGGCATAGTTTTCATTCAACATTCCAAAAACATTCCTTCATTGTCTGGGTAACGGCTCGGGACAGACTTCCAACCCGAGATAAGCTTCTGGCTAGAGGATTAAATGTTTCTCCTAGCTGTCCACTGTGATTCACATTATGAGGATCGAGACCACTTATTTTTCAAGTGCTCTTATTTCTTGAAGTTTGGAATTATGAATTTAATATCTCTTAATCGAACTCTCCTCATGAGTTCAGTGACATCCTCATCTGGCTTTGTTCTGCTGCTACAAAGATTCATTCTTCGACTTCAAGACATATTGTCAGTTTGGTCAAAGAGCTCCAGCTTCTTTTAAGACCAAAGCCTTTTGTTTTGGATCGGAATTGTTCATCCAGCGGTTCTCTTCCATGCCGCTCAATCGAATCCTCAACCTATCTTCACCCATGGTTCCAGAGTTTCCAATCATCGTTTATTGCGATTGCTTTTATCTTCTTTGGTTTTGGTTCATCATCCTTCACAAGTGTTTCCTTCGATATCTGCCTTTTTAAATATATTTGGGTTCACTATCTTAACCATATTAGCTATATGTATGTCATTTTTGCTTGTACTGCGTTTTCAAAAACGATGTCTCGCTTGGGAGGGGAAGAAAGATGAATAAAGAAAGTTAAAAAAAGAACTACTACTTCACTAGATCTTTATTGGTCCCAATCCTAAGTAATTTATGATCAGATATAAATCTTTGCTTATTGTCCCTACTACATCCGAGTTTGATACTCAAATTGTCTTTGGGCTCTAGCCACCATCTGGATATCAAAGTCAGGCCAAAATTTTGTAAGCTATTTCTGATTTCAGGCAAAATTGAACCCTTTCGGATTGACGACATTTATGAATATTTCCTTAATTAAATTTAAAAAGAAATCACATAAAGTTCATCATCATCAAGTCCTCAAGTGCCAACTATTTGGCTACAAAGAGATTCTCTTCTTTCGAAACCAGCCCTACAATATGAATCCCCTAACGTCTGCTGTATATCCCCTTTCTAAATCAACGGCGTAGAATCAAACGTATATAAAATATTATATATATAATTCTTGAGACATATATCCTTCAGCCTGTTCGGATTTTAACGTTACACATGTTCAGGACATGCGGTTTTGGACACCAAAAGTGAATTATTTTCAACTTTTTTCAGAACTTTTTCAGATCTACATCGTCTATTATTTAAATACAGAGTAGAGAAGTAAGGGATGGATGGCACTATTGTGCTAAGAGATTGTAACCATTTTTTTTTTTTTTTTTGAAAACTGTATGTAATCATTATATTTTGTGACCAAATAATTACATTTATGGAACTTCTAAGTATAGTGATGGATGCATTATTGTGTTAAGAGGTTGTAAGTTTCTTTAATCTATCGGCATTGATCTTCGGGGTTAGCTTATTCCTGAGATATTTTATTTTTCTTTTATTCCTCTGCCTCAGATTTCCAATTTTGTAACAGCATCCCTTATGCATTATTGATGCGTTACTACTACCTTTAGTTATTTTTCAGACAGAATTATACAAGAATTGGGACCCAGTAATGGGTCATATTAGCCGTCCAACTCCTTTTTACCAGCTTTTCTGCTGGCTATCTTTACAGATTGTATAAAGTATATATATTTGAAAGTTTGTTCACATATTTCCAAAACTAAAACCTAAATATAGATTTACCTTCTAAACCTAATCATACTAGATAAATTGATTGATTTAATGTCATTTCAATGACCAATAGCATCCAAAGTTGAAATATATCACTAACCAAACATATAGAAAGATATATTCATATATTTTCATGTTAAACTGTTTTAATTAAAAGATTAATAAAAGGGTGAATTGGTGAAATAACCAAAAGAATGCACTAAATATAAGAATGTAAGAATTTTAAATAGAAAATATTATTAAAGATAGTATTTTGTTGTTTATATGTTTCATTTATTTTGGTTTTTACTATTTATGCTTATAGCTGCCCTCTCAAATGGGTTTATTTAACCCAAACCAAGAAGGAGATGAAGTCGTGTACGTGGGTACACATTCATGAGGAATCCTACCTGGCTCACACTCACATGGGCCCGCTTGATCTTGTAACCACGTCGTCAGTAATCAAATTATGGTATCGATTTTAAAATAGAGTGGTAGTACTAATTACGTGAAATGGAACCCTTATAATCAAATACACTAATTCTGATTATTAAGTTGAAAAAAAAAATATAATTATTAAAAGAAAAAATGGAAATCTTTAATAGTTAACATGATCAATAATCGTGAAAATGAAAAGTAGTAAATATTGCATTCTCTTTCTCAGACAATAATCGATCTCAATCATGATCAAAATGGTTTACATCATGGTCTTTAACCCTCGTTCAATTATGGCAGGTAAATTTTCATACCACATTAGTTTATTTTAAAATCAGAAAAATTGAAACAAATTGTAGGAAAAATCAAATTTATTACAGTAAGTCTAAAAACAAAATGATTTGATTTTTGAATACATAAATAATGTGACCTCTAAATTATATTCAAGGGTTCTTATTCTCCAAAATATCATTTTCACCAAAATTTTCAGACGGGTCATTATTTTTGTTTTTTTTTTTCTTTTTATAAAAATTACTTGTATGTACATTGATATTCTAATTTACTTTTTCTCTGTTTAGTGAAATAATACTCCCTCCGTTTTTTAATATAAGCCTTTTAAGAGAAATTTTTATGTTTCAAATTATATGACGTTTTCAGTTTTCTATGTAAAATTTATTAACACTTATTGTTATATGATCAATGATAATATATTCAATTTTATTATTGGTTGATTTGTGGTTAGGTAAATAATTAATGATGTTTTTGTTTAAAAAATATAAAAAATTAATGATTTTCTTAATCTATGTGCACAATTCTAAACCGATTTATATTAAAAACGGAGGGAGTATATATTTACCGCTTATTTGATTATTTTCATATCTCTAATAAAATATCTTTAAAAACTATACTGATAAGGCATAATGGTCACCACTCCGTACTCCAGATCGTATTTTATCAATTATAATCAAAGATGTGGAAATTAAAATATTAAAGCTGAAAATATATTTATATGTATTGAGGAACTTGCATTTGTCCCTTTTCCCCTATAAAGAACTATAAATTTGATATACTTTCATCTACCATTTTTAGCTATTAATTCCACCATTCGTTAGAGGAAAAATCAAAGGGTTAATTACAATCCAAACATAACTTGGAATTAACGTTTTTTTGATAATCCAAGTATCCGGACCTAAGTCCGACTATCCTTCCGCGTCCAACCGGAATTGGAGGGTCCTGACGGCCAAACGGAAACCATGTTAAATCTGCTGTGGCCGTTAGCATTATGCTGTCTTTATAGTTCATTCAAAATCTTTAGTTTCGATGCTTGGTTTAAATTCGAAACGACCACAATTAAATTTCACTGGACAATTTAGTCCCCACAACATCGACTCCAATAAAATTAAAACATGCTAGAGCTGCTAAAAAGTCAACATCCATAGTCTACGAAAACAAGGTTTTATATTATAGGGTTCATTGTCACACAAAGTGAAGAGAACATTGATCAATTGGCTAGCAATATACTAAAGCTACTTCCTCGCCGGCATTAATCAATGCAAATTTGACTGATAAATTTTATAAAAGACTTTAAGAACAGTAACATGAGAAGTTGTTTGTAACGTATAGTTTTATAAGAGTTTAACGTTAGTAAAACGAAAAGGTTTGTTGTAACGTTTACTGAGCCACAGCAGAAGCAAAACAAACACTTCTCAAAATATTATACTTATATAATGTTTGTAAAATAGAATTCCTTTTTATGAACATTGAATTAAAGTTCTTAAAAAAGAAGAAAAAAGAATTCAAGTTCTTAATTGGTCGAAAATATATAACAATTTAACTTTTTCTAATAAAAACAATTCACAACTTGACGACTATGATGAGGTTCAATATCTATGTGGCATGAGGTGGAAATTAGTACATAAACACTTTTATATATAAGGAAAAGATGCTTTCATGTGCAATATTCATCATCGTGATTCGTTAAAAACATTCTAGACAAAATAAATTATTTTTGACATATATATTAAAAATAATCGTAAAGCAATTGCTTTTACTATAAATAGCTCTCCTCGACTAAACATCTTCACTCACCAAAGCATCACATACACTATTACTTCTCTTCTCATTTTCTTTATAGTTTTCCTCTTTGCCTTTGTCATTTCGAAATGACCAACGTTGAGGTATGATCTTAACTTAGTCAGTTTTATTTTTATTAATCAGATTCCTATCTCTATCTTTAATTATTTGTTAAAGCTAGTTAGATTTGATTTAAAAACTAGTTATTTATAACTATATACATATCATGTATAATGTCTATCAACAGCAAAATGGTTTTAGTACTAAGCGTGTGTTTGCTTCCAGGTGGAACAAGTGATTGCTCCAGCAGCAGAGAACGCTGAGGTACCAACCAAGACAGTGGAGGAGCCAGTTGTGGTTACCGAACAGGCGGAAGAAGTCGTGGCCTCTGCTCCTGCTCCAGCCGCCGTAACTGAACAAGAATCCGAAGCACCAGTCGAAGAAACGAGCAAAGAAGTGGTTGTGGAAGAGACAGAGAAAAAAGATGAAGAAACTGAGAAGAAACCAGAGGAGCCAAAGGTAGAGGAGGAAGAAGAGAAGACAGAGACTCCGGTCGTTGTGGAGGAGGCAAAAACAGAAGAGAAGGAGGAGGTGACTGAAACTCCGGCGGTTGTGGAGGAGGAGAAGAAGGCTGAGGCAGAGGAAGTTGTGGCTGCTGGTGAAGTCGCCGCCGAGAAGACCGAGGAGTAAAGCGGAAGAAACTATATATTACCTTTGGTCTCATTTCGTTATCTTATTAAAATATTTTATTTTATCAACATTTCATAAGTTTCTATCTTTATTGTGTTTATTATGATGAAATCAGATGTTTGGATAATTTGATGGTTGCTATATTGTTTACATGCTTGGTCTAGCTTCTTCATTTTTGTCAGCAAGAAACTACTACTTGCCTACTTGGTCTTAGCTACAAAGTCCAAGCCAGGGCATGGAATATTAAAACCGTTTTTCGTTTACATGGAACCATTTACTCTTTAATTTCCCTCATTAAAATTACTAAGTTTTCGTAAAATATTCTTAGTAAATGACTTTTTGTGGCGTTTACTCTTACAATAACCAAAGCGAATTTGGCACAAGAAAAGGACATATTAACTGTATGTATAACACAATGACGCCTAAGAATCTAATCAACGAAACTGAGTGTGTGTTTTATTCTTCTAATCATTCAGCAAGAGGAGTGCAATGATACAATTCTTGAGTGCAACAAGACCTCTTCAATTCGTTTTGAAATTTGGAATAGAACGAAGATGCCAGCAACCTAATCATCCTTCGAATTAGTCAAAAGAGAATATAATTGATGATCCAAGTGATATACAAATCCTCAAATTTCTTTCCGTTTTTCAAAATGAAAACATAATCCGACATTTCCAAAAAGAACACCGACCATAAATGGATCATCACAGATGATTGTTCCCAGGAGTTTTTGAAAGAGTTATTCAAAAGTAAAGATAATAATTTCCAACATACCACTAACTAACAAAATATTCGTAGTATACATGAAAAAAACCATAGAACTAGGGCATTGATCAACAAAAAAATACTGAATAGTTTTAAAGTAATGTTCGGCTCAGCTCACTTTACCGTATTGATCAGGCCTATCTCTTAACGAAATCTATGTGTTGCTTTTACTATAAAAGCCTAATTCCATTCATTAACTGAGCATGACTGGTGTTCAAAAAAAAAAAACTGAGCATGACTCGCGTTTAACTTAGAAAACTAGATTCATGACTCGGGTACATTTTTTGTTTTATATATTTTGTTAGAAATTTAATTTAACTTTTGTGATTTTTATATCATATTTGTGTTTTTTTTTGTAATCATATTTTTGTAAAATATTTAACTCCCTGATAACTGCTTCTGCCAGAAGAAGTTATAAATTACAACGTAGTTAGTGTTTTAATATAATTAGATGCAGTTATATAAAAATCAGTTTTTTTTTTAAATGGACTCAACTAATATCAATGGAGCATGTTCCTCTTTTAATAGTATCGATAGCGCTTTACTAGGATATGGGTGCGGAACGTCATATTTGCCGGCAGTTGCGAAAGAACAAATTAAACCTTCGTTACAGACTGAATTGTGAACATAATATTTTACTTAAAATAAAATTTACTTAGGAAAAAAAAGGGTTACTTAGGGCCTTAGGGGTAGCGGACTTGATAAATTCAATCACCGAAAAGAACCAGATAGATTTCCACAAAGATAAATATTGGGCTCATTTGTTAATAACCGTAACAACTAGATTGATGTGACCCATCAATAAGAGCGGACAGACTTATCAAAACAAGTTGAAATTCTTTAAAAGCAACTGCAAATCAAATCTTAGATGCGAAAACTCGATCGAGATTTTAAGTTGTAACATTTAAAGATCACACTACTGCAATAAAATATCCTAAAATATGAATCCCAATGTTTATTTAATAAATAATAAGTATATGTATTCATATCATGTTCATGTTTCATTGACGACAATTATTTTCTTGTGCGTCATTGTGAAGTGGAAAATCTAAAATTTCAACGAGGCTGAAGTATTATGTAGTTGCGGGAAGTTTTAATTAATGGTAGAACGTTGAAATGTCCATGTAATGTGAGCTTCTAGCTAGTGTCTCTTGGATAACTCCTCGAAGCGCCAATGGAGCTACGCTACGCGGAAACTTGGGATTTCTATGAAAATTTGACTCACAAGTTTGATCTATTTCAACGCTATTATATGAAAGAGACTAGAGAGAATAGTTGCCGAATATTTAACGTTTAAAAAGTGTTTCTAACTATATTATTTTATCGAATAGAGAAGTTATTATTAAAGTGTAAAAGTTGAATCTTACAAACTAAGGTAAAAGTTCAGTACTTCTTGATTATAACAAAACGTAATGCATATGGTGTCTACTATTACCCATATATTTATATTAATAATTTTTTTGGTCTCCACAATTATACGTAGTTTACAAAAAACAATTAGAGGTATATTATATATTAAGTACGTAGAAAAGTTTGTAAGCTTTAATTCACTCTATATATGTAGTTTGTAGGTTAGAAATATATATTTCACAAGTCAATATTTTGATCAAAATGTATTTTCTGATTTAGTTATTCACTTATTCTACTGCTATCATCCAAGTGAACTTGAGTGAGTTATGGTAGTGGAGTGCATGCGATCCTCTGAGGTGAGAAGCTTCGGTTGTGTATTTATCAATTTTATCATTAGAAACTCACTAACACTCCTTTCTGCTTGAATTTTGTGGAGAGTGTCAAATGTAAAAATGTAGATTAAAAAGCTGCTAAGTTATGTTCGGGCAGTTGGAGGAAATCGTTTTTTGTTTGTTTCGTTTTCTTCGTGAACGCAATTTCGAGTGTTTCTTTGTTTGCTTGGCTCGGCTTGATCTCTCATCTATGTCTTTCAAGTTTGTATTGTTACTTTTAGTCATGTTCGATTCTAAGCTGAATGGTTAAAGTATCGATTGTTTTTGTTTTATGTTTTTATTTTATTTTTGCTGTGGACCAAACTTAGAAGTTCTACATTTTGTTTTTAACATTTTTTAAACTTCAATTTTCATTTCATGAAATGGTATTTCCATAACAAAAAACAAGAGTTGCTAAGTTTAAGCCGGTGTAAAATGAATTCACGACCCACTTGCTTAAAGTTTTCAGTTTATTCAGAGCATCTTCGAAAGACATTCTATAACTTCAAATATAAAGTTTTTTGCTCTCCAAAAAAGAATTTCAAAACTTCAAATTTGAAGTTTTGAGGAGTGAAACTCTATATTTGAAGTTTCACTACTCAAAACTTCAAATATAGAGTTTCACTTCTCAAAACTTCAAATTTGAAGTTTCATATTTTTATTTGCATTTTGATCCCTATAATTACAAATCAGATCTATGATTCATAAATATTTTCTTGTTTATTGTTTTAATCCTTATAAAAATTATATCTCATAAATATTTTAAGTTTTGTTTACAAAATTTAAGTTTATACATAAAATTAAATAAAACTTTAAAATAAGATTTAAAATATTTAAAACTAGATTTAGATAACAAAAATATACAAAAAGACTAACAAAAAAGATTTTTAAAAATTGCATGAATACATAACTATTACACAAATTTAAATATTACAACAACACTAATAGTGAGGTAAGTTTGAACCGGAACCTTCAAAATTTCTAAATATTGTTCAATTTTTTTTTTTTGTGTAACTGAAGATGGTTGTTGTTGTTGATGATGATATATTTTCGTACAATTATTTCTTGTTTATATGAATATATTCACGAGTATTAATATCATCGATAAAAGTTAGTCTTTTAGCAATATTTTATGTTTATCTTTACTTTCTTGTTCTTATCTAATGTATTTACAAGTATTAATATCATCCAATTTCAACAATTTTTATCTCTAATCTACAAATTAAAAATGAGGATAACCATTTTTACTTCAAAATGCACTAGTGGATCATATATGCATTACGAAAATCACTTTATAGAATAATATGGTATTTGGATTGAAGTTTAATATTAATTAAGTTATTTTGTTTAAAATTTTATATTTTAATATAAAATTTTATTAATTAATATTGTTGTAAAATATGTTTATATATGTGCTAGTTATTTACAATTTTTTTATGAATTCAAATTAGTTATGATAAAAATAAGGACCATATTAGAAAATACAAATAGTTTTAAAGTTGAGTTTGAAGTTTTGCTTTTGAAGAAAAACACATTTAAACTTCAAATATAGAGTTTTGGAAACTTCAAAATATAGTTCATTTTTGGATTTTTGGAGATGCTCTTAAATGATACCATTTTGTAATTTTGAAAGCTAAAACAATGTAAACGTTAAATAAACTAAAATAAATAGTGACAACTTGATTTTAATTTCCATGAATACTTTTGACATTATTTAGGTGTCTTTTTGAATATTTCTAGCAAACCTATAAAATTGGCTATGTTTTGGGTTGATCAAGTCTCCTCCTACTTTTATAGGCTAGTTAGTATTTTCGTATTGGCTTTTCACAAATGGGTGTCTTCAGTTCTCTTGTATATACTTGAACCGAAACAAGACAATAAGATCGATCAAATATATGTTTTAGCATCACTTTTTTTTTTTTTGCATCAAACAGCTATTCTATTACTCAAACTTGAGGTGGTATGGGAAGAGAACAACCAATAAAACATAAAAGTCTATGAAAGAACGTGATATACTTGAACCAAACAAGACAATAAGATCGATCAAATATATGTTTTAGCATCACTTTTTTTTTTTTTGCATCAAACAGCTATTCTATTACTCAAACTTGAGGTGGTATGGGAAGAGAACAACCAATAAAACATAAAAAGTCTATGAAAAGAACGTATATACTTGAACCGAAACAAGACAATAAGATCGATCAAATATATGTTTTAGCATCATTAGCCTTTAGAAAAGAGGTATTACTTCAAGACGTGGAAACTTCATTGCAAGCTCGTACACATGAAATCCAGCTATAGGTTATCGGTTATGTCTCCTTTTTACGTGGGCTATAGGTTACATCTAACGCACAAAATTTGACTAATATATATATTAGCCTTAATATTTTAAAGAATTCTTTTTCAAAGAAAGAAAGAAATATCTTAAAGATGATTTGTAAGACAACTGTTCCCAGAAAAGACTAAGTATAAATACTTCACAAATTTTGAAAATAATCACAACCCTTTTAAAGGTATACTAGATTCTAACTCGCCCTTAAAAGAGCGGGTATATTTTTTGTTTTACATTTTTTTAGAAATTTAATTTTTATATTTGTGTGTTTTTAGTCATATTTATGTTTTTTGTATAATATTTCTCTTAAATGATTAATAAAACGTTTTAATAATTGGATTAAATAGTTGGATCACACCTATATTAATAGGTCATGTTCTTATTTTAATAGAATAGATTGGCCCACCGTAGAACTATGCATCTATAATGACCAACAAAAAGTAGCAGTAGCTAAAAATCGTGACCTTGCTCAAAATAGTAGCTTCTCGACCACTAAATCATATTGGTAGGTTTATATGGAGACACATTAGTTGGGTAATTCTTTGGTTTCAAGGTTTTGGTTTCCTGATGTGGTAGTCAATTGATATAAGTTAAAAGTATGGTTTAAATCATATATAAGCATTCGTCTATATAAATTATGAACCATTATGTAATTTAATTTCGAAAAAGTTTGACAACAAAAGAAATAAGGGATTGTTGATCTTGGAATTTTCCGCGTCTTAGATATCAATTTTTCGTATGTAATTCTTAATGCTGATGTGTTATAAGAAAGTTAAGGAGAGACAATAGTTTGCCTAAATAGCTCATGTTCTCTATACATAGTATTAAAAAGGCAATGTAGATTCACAAGTTAAGGAGAGACAATACTTCTGCTTGGAGAAGCGAACCTTTTCATCCACTACCTCCTTGTTAAGGAGTGTTTCCCTTCCAAACATTAAATGGAAGTGTTCATCCATATCTATAACCGTTTTGTTATCTTGTGAGTAGCGGCTCGTTCGGGGCCTGAAGATGCAACGGATTTCGTTTCGACGATATTCCGAGGTACGGATTGGGTGCTAACGTCACCTCTTTATGTGACTATTCCTCAGCTGTCCGACTTTGTCGTGAAAGCTTTATCGACGCATTCGAGCTTCGTCTTGAATTCGCTGTCATCTTCTCATGAAGAACTATCTTGTTTATTTACTTGTGTTATTGTATTTTATCTTTTGAATCAAAGAGGATGGTCCATTCCCTCTTTTTATTGTAACCGAAAGAGTTGAGTTTGAATAAAATAATTTGTGTTAAAAAAAAAAAAAAAAAAAAAAAAGATTCACAAGTTCACAACATAGGCAATAATAAGTTTTGAAGTGGGTAAGAATCTGTAACACTCAGCTTTCCAAAATTTAAATAATAAAAACTTCAAAGAGGATCTCTTTTGTCTGAATGTGTTGGCCAAATATTAAGGTGCTTATTTCCTGGTGATATCTGGATACCTATATAGAATCTTCTGTACCAGTTAAGGTGCTATTTGCTTACCCTCTTTTTATAAGCAACCCTTCAGTTGAGCATTTTGTCCGTTCATATATCAGATAGTATAATTGACAACTATGCAATATATAACAGTCTAATACCCTTTCTCTACTACTATTTTTCAAAATACAAGATATAATGATAATCATAACAGTTATATATATACAGGTTCACATGTTTACGAACGACGATATTACAGAAAATATATTTTATAACACCAATAAGAGAATGGGACCATTACCATTGTTTATAACTGGAACAATGCCTTGAATGTTTGTAAAGTGGATTAAGAATCGCTTCTGGTTTTCTTTTTCCGCTTAATTACCAATTCATGTAATAATACCATTTTCTTTTCAATTCATGCTTCTAACACTTGATTAGTTTTCACAATGTGAGTGTAGCCGTAAAATAAAATACTTACTGATTATTCTAATAGATCCAAAATGTTACACCGTTTAGATTTGGTGAAATAAAAATAGTTACGATAATTCATAATTCGACATGCTTGGAGAATTGATCTCTGACCTAAATCTATAGAGTAACTCCTCTGCAAGTAAAAATCAATAAATCATATTCACTACTTGGGTCTTTTCTGAAAATGTTGTTATTATTATTCATCAATATTGGACTCCCTACCATATTTCCTAATGTAATACTAACATTAACTTTCTCATATACTTCTCCAATTAAAAAAATTCAATGTTGATTTATTTTTGTTTACATGAGTAATATAATGCACATTCATTTTTATAATTTCACTCATATTTATGGTTTTTTTAAAAATTAAGAAAACCAAAATAAAAAAAATCATAGCATCTGTAGTTTTTTTCCTTAATATATACTAGGATCCAATCCGCATTGAAACGCGGCTAATATTTTTTCTTATTTTGTTTTACCAAATCAATACAAATGATTGTATGTTCTTATCTTATGTTAAATATGGTTCCAAAGATCAATTGAAGCAAATATCGAATTGTTAATATATTATGGTACTCCTAAATTAGATAAAAAAATGTAAATGTTGATCGTGTATAGTCAAATATTTAATTACTATCGTTTTGTTTAGATTTAATTAATTGGTTTGGTTCTGTTGTGATTCAAGTTAGTTAGAGTAATCGGGCTGTTGTTATTATTGTTATGACATATGATATATCAATTTTAGTAAAACTATTTAAAATTTAAATAATTTTTTATCATATGAATAAAAATATGACTCTAATTTAGGTTGTGACTGTATGTCACTTTTAGAATAAATAAGAGAGTAAGAAAATCATTTACTCTAAATTTTACCAATCGGGTAAAAAATTTCCACCTATTTGTTCTAATTATTGTCAGAAGAAAGTAAAATACATAAACAATTTTACTCCGGGTCAAACAAGAGTAATATCTTTGTTGTAAAAAAAACAAGAGTAATATATTTACTCTATTTTATTTTCTCTTATTTTTTATTATTCTTTTCACCTTTTTATTTTTTTCTCATTTACTCTATATTTTCCAATCATACTCTTAATAGACTAGATTAACAGTTAATAACTAATAAGATTAGCCATCAGTGTTTTACCTTATAGGAAATTCCAATTTTCCATTGTGTGAACAAAATTATTTCATCAGCATCATCATAACTGTCGTAAAAAATACTAAAATAATATTATTAAGTCAATCATTCCGAGTGGTATTGCCAACTTATATCCTTTAATGTGACCATGTCGACATTAACAAACAATAATAACTTTAGTTAACATGTTCGTGTTTCTTAAAGCTGTAAAACCAACACTCCTCGCTCCGTTCAAAAATATATAATTTTTAGTTTTTCTTTTAATTAATCTGAAAGTATTCTAAATTTATGAAAAGATTTAGACTACTCGTCAAAAGGAGATGTATCACCTAGATAGATTTTCGTTAGATATTCAAATAGGTGAAAATAAAATTCATGTATATAGGTGTCCAAAACAATGTGACTTAATTTCACGGAATGTAGATTAAACTGAAATGTATTGAAGTTTTAAACCCGCCTCCAACCACAATATCCCGGATGATTAATATTATAGTGTGACTTACTTTAAGAAAGTATTGTTCATGGTTTCTTTTGTATATCTCATACTCAATTCATATTTTCCTTTTTAGCTAATCACTTCAGGTTTAAACGGAAAATCGCGATAAAACCATAAAAGTATCACTTATCGACACTTTAAACTTTGAAATTTTTTCACGAACACTTTTAATCTTGAAAATTGCATTTGTATCATAAAACCTTCAAATTAAAAAATTGACCTGTTTAACAGGTAAAAATTGTGTTGTGTCAGTTTTTCAAAGAAATATTATTTAATTCATAAAATAAAGAAAAATTAAATGAAAATTCATAAAATTAAATTTTTAAAAACTGAAATTCAAATAAAAATCAGAAAAATCAAATAAAAATTTCATATATTAGTAAAAGTTCAGAAAATTAAATAAAATTCAGAAAATTAAATAAAGATTCAGAATATTTTTTAAAAAGAACTGAAAACTAACTAAAAATCATAAGTTAAATAAAATACAAATAAATAAATAAGATTAAATTGAAATACAGAAACTAAACAAAAATTCATAAAATTAAATAAAATCATAAAATTAATTAAACCATGAATTTCACAAATAACAATGTTTTTAACAACCATCAAATTGACATTTTAATCGCTTAAAAGTTAGTGTAATACATGCATTATGCATATCATCATTGATTATGACGGTTGTCAAAAGATGTTATTGACATATCTACCGCCATTTTGATGATGATGTCAGAAATTATCATTGGATATATGTCAAACTGTCATTGTTAATGGTTATATGAGAAACCATCATCGTAAGAAATAATATATTTGAAATTATAATTGTCAACAATGATATGTCCGTTTTAGAAAATATATTCTTGTAATTTTTTGAAAGAAACTTTTTAAATTTTTAATGTTTTTTATTTTTTTTGAGTTGTCTAAATTTTGTGAATTTTATTTTATTTCTTTTTCTGAATGTTATTTATTTTTTAATTTTTATTTATTTATTTGATTTTTTTTTAATTTTCTGAAATTTTTTTTATTTAATTCTGAATCTTATTTAATTTTTAGTTTTTACATGTTAAAGAGATCAATTTTTAGTTTGAAGTTTTATGATACAAATGTTATTTTGAAGGTTAAAATGTCAGTGAACAAATTTCAAGGTTTAAAATGTTAGTAAATGACACTTTGAAGGTTTAAATGTTATATATAGCCAAACCTATGTTGGATAAACGATTTGATTCCATACAAACTATGTTTAAACAACACTTTTTACTAAACATAGGGGAATAACAAACAATATATAGTATATTTAAAATGCTATTTACATTTTAGATGCTAAATCATGAAAAGAATGAAAAAAAAAAAACTGAATTAAATTAATTAAACTGAAATGTTGCAGAAGTATTAGAAATCTTGTGTATATATTGTCTATTACTCGATCGAGATTTAATTTCCAAAACAGTTGACGAACATTTTTTTTCGTTTAAGGGCATTGTAAACGTTTATACAAACGGCCCCAATTAAATTGTCTTTGCCTAATTAAAATCAGATACAATTAAATAGAATTGTCTTTGAGAGCATCTAAAAGACCATAATAATAAAGTGTTTAGTTCGTTTCCAAAAGTACGACGTACTTTTAATTTTTATTTCCTTTTGCGGTGATGTAAGGCATCTTTCACTTTCGATTCCTCTCTTCGCATTATCTATTCGTAATCTTTCTTTATCTTCCTTCATTCATTTTAAAACTAATATGCAAATATATATATGTATAAACGTAATTTCAATGCGTTGGCTTTCAGAGAACATTTTATTTAACATTTTACCAAAAAAGAACATTTTCATGTACAAATGTGTGTTCGTTAGGTTCCAAAACAGTTGCTATATTCGAATATGAAACATGTAGGTGTGAATGGTGACCAAGGGAATGGATGAACACTATATTACTTAACATTCTTTAAAAATTTACCTTTCATGAGGAATATATTTTTTCTCATTCATCTTTGTTCTTTTTTGTAGAGAATTATGAACAAATTCATTCCTTATTGATTTTTGAGGAATCATTATTCCTCTTCATTCCTAAAATTTTATTCCTACTCATTCTTTTCTTACGTCCATTCCTCATGTTCTATTATGCTACTACTACACTGTAAACTGATACCATATAGTTCAATAAACTTTGTGGAGTAGAAAGAAACACAACAAACTTATTAATCCTAGCTACGTCACTTACACCTTAAGCAATCGTTACACATTCTCATTTCTCAGTAACCCATCGGGTCATGGAGTGTATTAGTAATGCGTGTCTTTTAGAAAGAATCTCTTAACGAACATAAAGACAATATCTTAAAGATGATTTGTAAGACAACTGTTCCCAGAAAAGACTAAGTATAAATACTTCACAAATTTTGAAAATAATCACAACCCTTTTAAAGGTATACTAGATTCTAACTCGCCCTTAAAAGAGCGGGTATATTTTTTGTTTTACATTTTTTTAGAAATTTAATTTTTATATTTGTGTGTTTTTAGTCATATTTATGTTTTTTGTATAATATTTCTCTTAAATGATTAATAAAACGTTTTAATAATTGGATTAAATAGTTGGATCACACCTATATTAATAGGTCATGTTCTTATTTTAATAGAATAGATTGGCCCACCGTAGAACTATGCATCTATAATGACCAACAAAAAGTAGCAGTAGCTAAAAATCGTGACCTTGCTCAAAATAGTAGCTTCTCGACCACTAAATCATATTGGTAGGTTTATATGGAGACACATTAGTTGGGTAATTCTTTGGTTTCAAGGTTTTGGTTTCCTGATGTGGTAGTCAATTGATATAAGTTAAAAGTATGGTTTAAATCATATATAAGCATTCGTCTATATAAATTATGAACCATTATGTAATTTAATTTCGAAAAAGTTTGACAACAAAAGAAATAAGGGATTGTTGATCTTGGAATTTTCCGCGTCTTAGATATCAATTTTTCGTATGTAATTCTTAATGCTGATGTGTTATAAGAAAGTTAAGGAGAGACAATAGTTTGCCTAAATAGCTCATGTTCTCTATACATAGTATTAAAAGGCAATGTAGATTCACAAGTTAAGGAGAGACAATACTGCTTGGAGAAGCGAACCTTTTCATCCACTACCTCCTTGTTAAGGAGTGTTTCCCTTCCAAACATTAAATGGAAGTGTTCATCCATATCTATAACCGTTTTGTTATCTTGTGAGTAGCGGCTCGTTCGGGGCCTGAAGATGCAACGGATTTCGTTTCGACGATATTCGAGTGCAGTTGGTGCTAACGCCACTCTTTATGTGACTATTCTCAGCTGTCCGACTTTGTCGTGAAGCTTTATCGACGATTCGAGCTTCGTCTTGAATTGCTGTCATCTTCTCATGAAGAACTATCTTGTTTATTTACTTGTGTTATTGTATTTTATCTTTTGAATCAAAGAGGATGGTCCATTCCCTCTTTTTATTGTAACCGAAAGAGTTGAGTTTGAATAAAATAATTTGTGTTAAAAAAAAAAAAAAAAAAAAAAAAGATTCACAAGTTCACAACATAGGCAATAATAAGTTTTGAAGTGGGTAAGAATCTGTAACACTCAGCTTTCCAAAATTTAAATAATAAAAACTTCAAAGAGGATCTCTTTTGTCTGAATGTGTTGGCCAAATATTAAGGTGCTTATTTCCTGGTGATATCTGGATACCTATATAGAATCTTCTGTACCAGTTAAGGTGCTATTTGCTTACCCTCTTTTTATAAGCAACCCTTCAGTTGAGCATTTTGTCCGTTCATATATCAGATAGTATAATTGACAACTATGCAATATATAACAGTCTAATACCCTTTCTCTACTACTATTTTTCAAAATACAAGATATAATGATAATCATAACAGTTATATATATACAGGTTCACATGTTTACGAACGACGATATTACAGAAAATATATTTTATAACACCAATAAGAGAATGGGACCATTACCATTGTTTATAACTGGAACAATGCCTTGAATGTTTGTAAAGTGGATTAAGAATCGCTTCTGGTTTTCTTTTTTTTCATTTTATTACCAATTCAGTAAGTTTCTAGAAAAACAGTTATCTTGAAAACCAGGTTGTGGGGAGGTTCACCAATCAAAATCCATATCGGCGTTTTTACATATCTAATACTTCTACAAATAAAATATCCAGGTCTTTTAACTTAATTTTTAAAAGAGATATTTTTTATACAATCTTTTAGTAGTTTCAATCATATGAAAATTTAGAAATCAAGAGAAAAATTCAAAACATCATAGCAAAACAAATATTGTCATTCAAGGCCGTAGCTTATTCCTTATTATATTATATAGGGAAATTTAGACCGACATGCTTTATCTTATAGGAAATTCAAATTTTCCATTTGGTGAACAAAATAATTTCATCAGCATCATCATATACTATTATTATGTCAAAATATAAAAATACTTTTATTAAGTCAACCATTCCGAATGGTATTGCCAACTTATATCCTTTAATGTGACCATGTCGACATTAACAAACAATAATAACTTTAGTTAACATGTTCGTGTTTCTTAAAGCTGTAAAACCAACACTTCGCTCCGTTCAAAAATATATAATTTTTAGTTTTTCTTTTAATTAATCTGAAAGTATTCTAAATTTATGAAAAGATTTAGACTACTCGTCAAAAGGAGATGTATCACCTAGATAGATTTTCGTTAGATATTCAAATAGGTGAAAATAAAAATTCATGTATATAGGTGTCCAAAACAATGTGACTTAATTTCACGGAATGTAGATTAAACTGAAATGTATTGAAGTTTTAAACCATCTCCAACCACAATATCCCCGGATGATTAATATTATAGTGTGACTTACTTTAAGAAAGTATTGTTCATGGTTTCTTTTGTATATCTCATACTCAATTCATATTTTCCTTTTTAGCTAATCACTTCAGGTTTAAACGGAAAATCGATAAAAACCATAAAAGTATCACTTCATGACACTTTAAACTTTGAAATTTTTCACGAACACTTTTAATCTTGAAAATTGCATTTGTATCATAAAACCTTCAAATTAAAAAATTGACCTGTTTAACAGGTAAAAATTGTGTTGTGTCAGTTTTTCAAAGAAATATTATTTAATTCATAAAATAAAGAAAAATTAAATGAAAATTCATAAAATTAAATTTTTAAAAACTGAAATTCAAATAAAAATCAGAAAAATCAAATAAAAATTTCATATATTAGTAAAAGTTCAGAAAATTAAATAAAATTCAGAAATTAAATAAAGATTCAGAATATTTTTAAAAAGAACTGAAAACTAACTAAAAATCATAAGTTAAATAAAATACAAATAAATAAATAAGATTAAATTGAAATACAGAAACTAAACAAAAATTCATAAAATTAAATAAAATCATAAAATTAATTAAACCATGAATTTCACAAATAACAATGTTTTTAACAACCATCAAATTGACATTTTAATCGCTTAAAAGTTAGTGTAATACATGCATTATGCATATCATCATTGATTATGACGGTTGTCAAAAGATGTTATTGACATATCTACCGCCATTTTGATGATGATGTCGAAATTATCATTGGATATATGTCAAAACTGTCATTGTTAATGGTTATATGAGAAACCATCATCGTAAGAAATAATATATTTGAAATTATAATTGTCAACAATGATATGTCCGTTTTAGAAAATATATTCTTGTAATTTTGAAAGAAACTTTTAAATTTTAATGTTTTTTATTTTTTGAGTTGTCTAAATTTTGTGAATTTTATTTTATTTTTCTGAATGTTATTTATTTTTAATTTTTATTTATTTATTTGATTTTTTTAATTTTCTGAAATTTTTTTATTTAATTCTGAATCTTATTTAATTTTAGTTTTTTACATGTTAAAGAGATCAATTTTTTAGTTTGAAGTTTTATGATACAAATGTTATTTTGAAGGTTAAAATGTCAGTGAACAAATTTCAAGGTTTAAAATGTTAGTAAATGACACTTTGAAGGTTTAAATGTTATATATAGCCAAACCTATGTTGGATAAACGATTTGATTCCATACAAACTATGTTTAAACAACACTTTTACTAAACATAGGGAATAACAAACAATATATAGTATATTTAAAATGCTATTTACATTTTAGATGCTAAATCATGAAAAGAATGAAAAAAAAAACTGAATTACATTAATTAAACTGAAATGTTGAAGTATTATAAATCTTGTGCATATTCCATATTGTCTATTACTCGATCGAGATTTAATTTCTAAAAACAGTTGACGAACTTATTTTTTCGTTTATGAGCATTGTAAACGTTTATACAAACGACCCCAATTAAATTGTCTTTGCCTAATTAAATTCAGATATAATTAAATATAATTGTCTTTTGAGAGCATCAAAAAGACCATAATAATAAAGTGTTTGGTTCGTTTCCAAAAGTACGACGTACTTTTAATTTTATTTCCTTTTGCAGTGATGTAAGGCATCATTCACTTTCGATTCCTCTCTTCACATTATCTATTCGTAATCTTTCCTTCTCTTCTTTCATCCATTTTTAAACTAATCTGTATATATATAAATGTAATTTCAATGCGTTGGCTTTCAGAGAACATTTTATTTAACATTTTACCAAAAAGAACATTTTCATGTACAAATGTGTGTTCGTTAGGTTCCAGACAGTTGCAATATTCGAATCTGAAACATGTAGGTGTGAATGGTGACCAAGGGAATGGATGAACACTATATTACTTAACATTCTTTAAAAAATTTACCTTTCATGAGGAATATATTTTTCTCATTCATCTTTGTTCTTTTTTGTAGAGAATTATAACAAATTCATTCCTTATTGATTTTTGAGGAATCATTATTCCTCTTCATTCCTAAAATTTTATTCCTACTCATTCTTTTCTTACGTCCATTCCTCATGTTCTATTATGCTACTACTACACTGTAAACTGACACCATGTAATTCAATAAACTTTGTGGAGTAGAAAGAAACACAACAAACTTATTAATCCTACGTCACTACTTACACCTTAAGCAATCGTTACACATTCTCATTTCTCAGTAACCCATCGGGTCATGGAGTGTATTAGTAATGCGTGTCTTTAGAAAGAATCTCTAACGAACATAAAGACAATATCTTAGCTTTAACTAAAAACTGTAAAAGCAAGAGACGCCTCTTAATTTTTATTTAACAAACATCTTTTAGTTTTTTCTGGTTAAAGCTAAGAGATTATCTCTTATTTTTGCTAAATATTTATTCTTAAGAGACCTATATTAATCATGCCCTTAGTTGGTATAACCTTCTTTTTGTATACATATATGATATACCATTAGTAATGGTAATACATCTAGTTCTCATAGATGCATTCAAACATGAACTAAATGTTTTCGTGATAATGCGGGGTAACTTAGTTTTGTCCCACAAAGTCAAAAACATTATTTCAAATTTTCGTTATTCAGGATTTGACTTTTATTATGATGAGAGCTTGTGCCGCCCATCCGTCATCATCTAGTTAACAGTTGTTTCTTTTATTTTCTTCGCTTTAAATATTGAGTCCGACTAGAGACACCTAGATTATAGAATAACTCAACTACGGTTCATTTAACTGGGTGAGTATCATTTTAATATTGTTAAATTTGAGTTCGAAGCTGGTACTATCTTGTTAAAGATTATCTGAAAATCACAAATGAGTTCGATATTTCTAAATGTGATTAATTTAACTAGCATGATTATATTCATAAAACGATGTTTATGACTCCTCAATTTATCTTGATTTTGCATTAATCCAAGTTTCGCAACTAAAATAAATCTAAAGTGTAAATAGAAGTAAGTCATTTAGTAAGAAATTGTGCACTTTTTAAAAAACAAAATCTCGCAGAAGCGATCATATAGATACTTAATGTCATTTTGTTTGTGGTTTGCAAAGGCAAACCATAACTTCTCATTGTAATAGTTTGTTAACAACTTTATGACCTTGTCAAAAAATCAAAACCAGTATGCAGTATTAGAATCTCTTATAATCCTTTCGCAAACTTGGTTAAAATCACTTTCACAACTGTCCCTTGAAATTATGAAATTCTTTTGTATTTGCAAGTGCCTACAATGATTTAACCGGGGGGTGGGGGAACGTTGTTGGTTAAAAATTACAAATCATACTTAAACGAATAGAGAAGTTAATTATTATTAAAATGTAAAAGTTGAATCTTATAAACTAAGGTAAAACTTCATCACTTCTTGATTACAACAAAACGTAATGTATATGGTGTCTGCTATTACCCATATATATATATTAAACAATTATTTGGTCTCCACAAGTATGCGTATATTAGTTTACAAACAAAATTATACGTATATTATATATAAGTATGTAGAAAAGTTTGCAAGCTTTAATTCACTCTATATATGTAGTTTGTAGGTTATAAATATATATTTCACAGATCAAAGTGTATTTTATGAATTTGGTTATTCTACAGCTATCATCGAAGTGAACTTGAGTGAGTTTTGGTAGTGGAGTGCATGCGATCCTGTGAGGTGAGAAGCTTCGGTTGTGTATTATCAGTTTTATTATTAGAAACTCGCAACCACATTATGGTGGCCTAGTGATAGGCGGACTCCGGTTAGCCAAGTGATCTGAGTTCGAAGGCATCCCACTACGGTTTATCATATTGTGGCCACCATCTGAAAATAGAGTGCACGCGGGCCTCGTGGGTTGGTCGGTTAGCCGGGTCCCACGGTTATAAAAAAGAAATTCATTAGAAACTCGCTAATCATCTTTTTTGGATATATTGAGTGGAGAGTTCACGTGTAAAAAAGTAGATTAAAAAAGTTGCTCAGTTTAAGTTGGCGTAAATGATTTCACCATCCACTAGCCTAGTTTTAAGTTTATTTAAATGATAACATTTTTGTAATTTTGAAAGCTAAAACGATGTAAACGTGAAATAAACAAACAGAAATAGTGGACAACTTGATCTTAATTTCCATGAATACTTTTGACATTATTTAGGTCTCTTTCTTGAATTTTTAGCAAACCTAAAAAATTGGCTATGTTTTAGGTTGAACAAGTCTCCTCCTACTTTTATAGGTTACTTAGTACTTTCTTACTGGCTTTTCAGAAATGGGTGTCTTCAGTTCCCTTGTATATACTAGAACCAAGAAGACAATAAGATTGATCAAATATATGTTTCAGCAAAAAAAAAAAAACCTTCAGAGAAAAATTTAAGCAAAAAAAAACCTTCAGAGAAAAATTTAAGCAAAAAAACCTTCGGAGAAAAAAAGAATTAATTCAAGACGTGGAAACTTCATTACAAGCTAGTCCCCGTGAAATCCAGCTATAGCCTATAGGTTATCGGTTATATCTGCTTTTGACGTGGGCTATAGGCCGTTACATCTAACGCACATTTTTTAAGTAACAAATATTCTCTTTGTTTCAAAACTATATTAGTGTTAAAATTTTACAAATATTAAAACATATCAAATTTTGATTATCAATGCATTATTTTGTAATTAACTACTTTCAAAACTTTTAACCAACAGAATCTCAATGAATATAATTTTTTATAAGTTTACAATTTACCATTAAATTATATACTGAAAATGTAAAACTGCATTTTTAAAACAATATTTTTCTAAAAGGTGGATTTTTTCGAAATGGAAGGAAAATATTAGTCTCAGTATTTTAAGATGATTTTTAGATATAATTGTTCCCAAAAAGATTAGGTCAAAAGTATATATTGGCCAGCCGTAGAACCAAGCATCTAACAACAAAAATAACAGTAGCTAAAAATCGTAACCTTGCTCAAAATAGTAGCTTCTCGACCACTAAATCATATTGGTAGGTTTATATGGAGACACATTAGTTGGGTAATTCTTTGGTTTCAAGGTTTTGGTTTCCTGATGTGGTAGTCAATTGATATAAGTTAAAAGTATGGTTTAAATCATATATAAGCATTCGTCTATTTAAATGATAACATTTTTGTAATTTTGAAAGCTAAAACGATGTAAACGTGAAATAAACAAACAGAAATAGTGGACAACTTGATCTTAATTTCCATGAATACTTTTGACATTATTTAGGTCTCTTTCTTGAATTTTTAGCAAACCTAAAAAATTGGCTATGTTTTAGGTTGAACAAGTCTCCTCCTACTTTTATAGGTTACTTAGTACTTTCTTACTGGCTTTTCAGAAATGGGTGTCTTCAGTTCCCTTGTATATACTAGAACCAAGAAGACAATAAGATTGATCAAATATATGTTTCAGCAAAAAAAAACCTTCAGAGAAAAATTTAAGCAAAAAAAAACCTTCAGAGAAAAATTTAAGCAAAAAAACCTTCGGAGAAAAAAAGAATTAATTCAAGACGTGGAAACTTCATTACAAGCTAGTCCCCGTGAAATCCAGCTATAGCCTATAGGTTATCGGTTATATCTGCTTTTGACGTGGGCTATAGGCCGTTACATCTAACGCACATTTTTTAAGTAACAAATATTCTCTTTGTTTCAAAACTATATTAGTGTTAAAATTTTACAAATATTAAAACATATCAAATTTTGATTATCAATGCATTATTTTGTAATTAACTACTTTCAAAACTTTTAACCAACAGAATCTCAATGAATATAATTTTTTATAAGTTTACAATTTACCATTAAATTATATACTGAAAATGTAAAACTGCATTTTTAAAACAATATTTTTCTAAAAGGTGGATTTTTTCGAAATGGAAGGAAAATATTAGTCTCAGTATTTTAAGATGATTTTTAGATATAATTGTTCCCAAAAAGATTAGGTCAAAAGTATATATTGGCCAGCCGTAGAACCAAGCATCTAACAACAAAAAATAACAGTAGCTAAAATCGTAACCTTGCTCAAAATAGTAGCTTCTCGACCACTAAATCATATTGGTAGGTTTATAAGAACACACATTAGTTGGGTAATACATACAGTTACAAGGTTTTGTTTTGTTGATGTGGTAGTCAATTGCTATAAATTAAGGTATGGTTTAAACTTTACACTACAAGAAAACATATCACATTCTGACCATATTTCTGACCAATTTAGATGGTTAAAAATAATTATGACCTTATTCTGTCCATTTTGTAATGAATAACAAAAATGGTCAAAAATTGGTTAGAAACATTCTTCTATCTAACTTATATATGAACCTTTATGTAATTTAATTTCAAAAAGTTTGACAACAAATTAAAAGATATAATCTATACAACAAAAATAATCTATTGTTTTTGAAAAGAAAATAATCTATTGTTGATTCTTGGAATTTCCACTTTCTAGATATAATTCTTTTTCGTATGTAAGTCTTAATGCGGATGTGTTCTCAGAAAGTTGAGGAGAGACACAATAGTTTGTGTAAATAGCTCATGTTCTCACAATATATATCTGTATATTAAAAAAGGCAATGTAGATTCACAAGTTCACAACATAGGCAATAATAAGTTTTGAAGAGGGTAAAAATCTGTAACATTCAGCTTTTCAAAATTAAAATAATATAACTCATAAGAGGATATTTTCTGGCTGAATGTGTTGGCCAAATATTAAGGTGTTTCTTGCCTGGTGATATCTGGACACCTATATAGAATCTTCTGCACCACTTAAGGTGCTAATTGCTTACCCTTTTTTATAAAAGCAACCTTCGATTGAGTATTTTGTCCGGCCGTTCAAATATCAGACACTATCATTGACAATTAAGCAATATCTTTCAGTCTAATACACTTTCCCTACTACTATTTTTCAAAATACAAGATATAAACATAATCATAACAATTATATATATAATATATAATTAGTTCACTTGTTTACAAACAAGATATTATAGAAAACATTTTATATTTTTTTAACATTGATAAGAGAATGGGACATAACATTACCTTTTGTAACTGGAACAATGCCATGAATGTTTGTAAATTGAATGAAGAATTGTTTCTGGTTTTCTTTTTTTTCATTTTATTACCAATTCAGTAAGTTTCTAGAAAAACAGTTATCTTGAAAACCAGGTTGGGTGGGGAGGTTCACCAATCAAAATCCATATCGGCGTTTTTTACATATCTAATACTTCTACAAATAAAATATCCAGGTCTTTTAACTTAATTTTTTAAAAGAGATATTTTTATACAATCTTTTAGTAGTTTCAATCATATGAAAATTTAGAAATCAAGAGAAAAATTCAAAACATCATAGCAAAAACAAATATTGTCATTCAAGGCCGTAGCTTATTCCTTATTATATTATATAGGGGAAATTTAGACCGACATGCTTTATCTTATAGGAAATTCAAATTTTCCATTTGGTGAACAAAATAATTTCATCAGCATCATCATATACTATTATTATGTCAAAATATAAAAATACTTTTATTAAGTCAACCATTCCGAATGGTATTGCCAACTTATATCCTTTAATGTGACCATGTCGACATTAACAAACAATAATAACTTTAGTTAACATGTTCGTGTTTCTTAAAGCTGTAA